>VWYH01007307.1:611795-779808 GCA_013399365.1 Pampusana beccarii | reverse complement strand
GGGTTTTTTTTGTTTTTTTTTGTTTTTTTTTTAATTCTATGCAGAAATAATGAACTGCAGACTTTATAAACAGCTTGCAGTTTGGCTTAATTTTCAGTATTTTATTCACTTCTACTGGATTGTAGTTTTGCATTTTATTTTGCTTTATCTTTCACTATTTTTCCTTTGCATAAGAGTGCATGTGAAGATATTGTAGTCTATAGTTACAATTAGTTAGAATTCCATCATGTGAAATTCCCTGTCATATGTAAGGATATCCTGCTTCATTTCCTCTTTTACTTTTTTTCTTTCTTTTTCTTTTTCTGAGATCCACAGTAGTAGAAGCTTGTCTACAGCAGAATTGTAGATCCACCTTCATTCCTACCCAGTACTTAATTACTACTCTCCTTACCTAGTTCTTAAATCATTGCCAGTGCTGTTCATTTGCTTTTGGAAGCCCAGTGTCTCCAAAAAGTTCATTTACCCATTCTTCCTATATATTTTGTTACATTATGCATTAAAAATTGCAGATTGGCATGGTTAGAGTTCCAAGTACAACTCTCCATTTATGTTTATTCTTGTGGTATCACTGACCTTTCATTTTTAACAAAGGCACCAGAGACAAATGGAGAAAAAACCACGTTGACACAAGTCTTCATCTTGCTCATGTGGTTTTTTGTTTCTGTGGGAAATCCATCTATGGAACAGAGAAACATTTGGCCTCTAGTGTATAAATTTGTTCCTATGAAAACCAGTTTTAATTTCTAAAAATGTGTTCTACTAAACTTTTTTGAGGGTTGTTCTGGTAGGAATGCCAGCAGTGCATTTACAGAGAAACCAGTTGGCCTAACCAGTTTTAGGCTAAGTACTTAAACCTTTGAAGTAGATAGTTTTTCTGAAAAATTCTTTTCATGCTTTGTTTCCTATGTCACTGTTTATGTATTCTGTATTAATAAGGTCTGAAACCATTACTTCACAGTTCGTATGAGGGCTTGAGTGATTTGTTGATTATCGACTGTATTTGTTCTTGGTTTTGAATTCAGCAAGGCAGTCTGTAAAGGCGATGACTGTCTAAGAGGCCCTGTTGTTCTTTGGAAAAAAAAAAAAAATTCTGTGGAAACCCTTCCCTGAGATGAGTTTTTTAGACTTATGTGGATTACAAAGCATTAAGAAGTGTCATTCCTTAATTTTCTTTCCAAGCAAAATTGCCCAAATACAATTTTAGCAGGTATTAGTAGAAACTGAACAGGACGCTTTGTGTTCTGGAGCTGGTGCCAACATCTGTATTTGCAACTCCCAAGGCAGGTCTGAGTGAATACTTTTCTTCATTGCCCTCAGAAGACTGCTAGAACAAGCCTGTGATATTTCTGTTCAGTTGCATCTGTGTTATTTACTTCCCCTCCAGATTTTGTTTGTTTGTTTGTTTGTTTTGTTTTGTTGAGGGGGAAAGTTTATGGCCACTGCAAAGGAGTTTACTCTCTGGGGGTGAGAGAGGGAAGGAAAGAAGGAAGTCATAACCCTGTTATGATCACAGGTGCATTTTTCTAGTGGGAGGTTGCATGTAATTTGTGTAGCATGTTTGGGTGATTGTGGAGCAGATCCTCAGCCAGAATGAATTATCATGGGAGTTAATAGGTCTGACTGTTGACATTAACTGTTCTCTATCCCAGGTAAGTTTCTTTATTTTTCGATGAAACAAATGGGACTTTAGATATATTAAATTTCATAAAATGTCCAGTAAATGGTAGTAATTTTTTTGAAGATATTCAAAGTCTTGTCTCATTTTCTGTGAATGTTATAATAACCCATATTGTCTGTTAATTTTTTCATATTTTGATCAGAGATCAAATGTAGGGGATTTGGTTTCTGTGGATGTGTGTGTGTTGTTTTTTGTTGTTGTGTGGTTTTTTTTTTAATACTATGTTTATCAGGTGAAGGATAGTTAAAATGATGCATGCAATTTCAGACTCTTCCAATCTGTGTTTCAAGAAGCTTTTCAGTGCTTTACTGAAGCACTTAATTTGTTGTTTTATTCTGAGCAGTAGGGAGCCCTCTTCAATCTTGTTCTATCAAGGACTGTTGCAGGTGCTCTGTCTTTGAAGAGGCCACTTTATTAGGTCAACTAAATATGGAGTTAAATGTTTAAGTTCTGGTTTGAAAAATACATGTGCTTCAAAAGACTATGGGAAATAAGATTTCTGGATTTTTGCCTTTCTCTTTTGTTAAATTTTATGTTGCATAATGAACAATGTTGCTTTCAGCTGAAAAAAGAATTGTTCCACCAGAGTGCAGCAAAAGACAAATTTTGTAAATATGTTTAGCTTTCCTGTCAAGAGTTAGTATGCTCTAGAAAAGGAAGACCTTAGATAAGGAACTTATACTTAATAAAATAACAGATAAATTGTGGAGGAACTGTATAAGAAGATTGTGGTTTAGTTATTTCTGGAGGTTTTTCCTTCTGCAACTCTGAGACCTTGGTAGAATTTGCTAGGCAAATAATCATTAAAGAGGTGTTAATATATAATGAATAAGTGAAGTCTAAGATCTCTCAAACGTCCCTGGTAAACAGAAGCAGAATTTTGAATTCTAGTTAGCTAAATGTTACTGGTTAGTAATTTATCTGAGGCTGGACTGCAAACTGGTGGAAGAGTTGAGACTACAATTTAGGATTTTTGCCTTCTTCCCCGTGCTTAAGCTATTAGACTCCTCTGCCTTTTATAATTTAAGCTAGTAATTTTTTTTCTCCCCCCTCTGCTTGGTTGTTTAGAAGTCAGCAAGCCTTTTTTTGTTGTTCTGTCACCATTACATGCAAAAATGTCCCGTAGCTCTTTGAAGCCTTACTTTAAATGAAAAGATTGTAAAGTCACCTTGATGCTCCAAAATGTAAGTAAGAGTAGTGTGCAAATACTGGTTTCTGGATAATGTATACCATTTGAGTCAGTCTTCTATTTTAATCTTGGGGAAAATTCCCAATGATGTAAAAGGATTCTTGCGTATTTCTTGTATGTCTGCATGTCTAGACTCAAAACTTTAAGATATTTTTTCTTCATATAGGCGTAGCTTTGCTGGTTATTAGCAATATAAAACAATAGTGAAGAGAGCACCTAGAAGTACAGGGTTTTTATAACAGTAAAGCCAGTAGTAGTTTTCAGAAGCTGAAAAGAGGAAATTTAGTCTTAAAACACACTGAGTGTCAGAGCTACATATTTATCTAAGAAAAAAGTGAATAAATGTACATTTAGAGATTGAAAATTAAAATGGATATGTAAAATATTTCTTAAGAAATCTCAAAGGAATGCAGTTTTCCTTTACCCATCTGTTAAAATTTATATAATTTGAATCCAGCCATACATTTTTACTAATAGTTCTAGTGTTGTTCCCATGTCAGAATGTGGATTTAGAGCCCTAAGCAGGGTTATGTTTTCACTGTTTGGGTTGCAGCCTGATCCCCTGGTCCTCCTGATCCTGGGTTTCAAAATGCCTTCCACTGCCAAAGTTAGAGTAGGAAACGTTCCCAGACGAGTTCATTCTCAGCTCATTAATCAACACGAACAGGAGAAATGAGAAACTGAGGATGAGTGAGTCTGGAATCCCCATCCAGTTGTTTGTAGGCACTGGAGACCCATCATCCCCACAGTATGACCTCCTGTCCTACAGTCCATCCCTTTCCCCTCTTGGCATGAGTCGCCCTTCCTTGACACCTTTGCCCAGTAGAAGTGCAGGGTATTGCTTGGTGCACTAGTCCCCCCTTCCTCCTCCTCACTGGTTAGATGTAGATGGTTCCCCAGGGCACAATGAGAGAAGTAACCTGTGGAGAAGCTAATGTTGCCATGCTGAAGGGGTAGGGATGGATGGCTGAGGAGAAATCAGAGCAGACTTTTAGGAGATCATCCCAAGATTGCAGTCTGCTGCAACCAACAGCTCCCCAAATTTCTCATGTTCTCTTGCTCTAGCAGCTGGTGGTAACAAACTCTGATATATGCTGAATTATTTTCTTCTGCTGTGACCTTGAATCTCTCAGATGGCAGTAAAAAAAAAGTTTGAGTTGAAAATGCCTGGGTTTCGTTTTGGTCAAGACCTTTAATGCAGTGCAAGTAAATCTAAATTTCTGGAGTACCTGTAGGCTCCAATTGGGCTCAAGGCACTCAGTGTATTGGATACCGTGCAAGCACAGAATAAAGGTTTTCTTTTTTTTTCTGAAGATCTTGCCGTTTCAGTACACCAAATCCTAACCAAGTTTTGACTTTAACAAATCTAACATCCTTGGGCAAGGATGGAGGTCAGAGTGATATGAACATGGAGGGATTTAGGAAAGCTGTTGCACAATAAGATGATTCTGGGTTCATTTATTGGCTTCTCTAATACTGTTTTTTGTATAAATTTTTGGATCTGTCTCAGTCTGTAGTCTGAAGGGAATTATTTTACTGACCTTTCCCATACCAGAAAATCTTAACAGAGCAAGAACGGTGTGAAGCTCATGTATTTTTCTTGCCTCAGCTTTGTAAAGACTTTATTTACAAGAAGACAAAGGGGAATACGTTTAAGAGTCACTCACTAATGAGAAAATGTGGTTGTTGGAACAGCCATTATTCTTGTGAAAGTGATGCTTCATTTTACAGAGCACATTGTTAGTCCTGGTAAATTAAAGAAAAAGTGGTCAACAAATGCAGGCCACAAGGATCATGCAGAAAAGTTTAAAATTCTCTCTGAATTGTGTGGGACATGTGGCAGTGACCAATTTTAGGTCTGCCCTACAGTATCCCTTATCTTAACATTTCTTTTGTGGTAGCATAGTGTGGCCACACTCAATTTGGAACCCTTCTCTGCAGGCAATACCAATAATTACTTCAAATATTGTACAAGATAATACAGTATTTGTGTCTTTTTTTTTTTTTTTTAAACATAATGGGTACCTTCACACTGTTATTTATTTGTTTATTTAAATTTTCCCCTGCTGTTTGGAAGTTGGAAAAAAGCAAAGATGGAAAACAAAGTGATTCAAATTTAGACAAACAGCATCTTATTGTTTTACGGAAGCTTTACTTTAATTCTATAAAAATGGATATTTTAAATTGGCACTGACAGCAGTCAGGAGACGTTCTCTGACTTTGCCTTCTGGCAAGCCCAGGGGTATACCTGCCAGCTGTCTGGAATTTCTGTGTAGGTAGTTTTTATGTGTATTTTTGGTTCTTGGTTGCCTCGTGTGGGAAGACCACTGGTAGATCTGAAGTCACAATTTGAAAAACTTGCAGAGTTTGCAGATGGCCACGACAGAGGTATCATTGCAAAGATTTAATGCTAATAAATGAACCTGAAGGTAGTCATAAAAGCCCTTTGGTTTGAGAAGAGTTTGGGATGATAATTATACCTTGATAATTATCATGATGGGAGTCAGCAGGTTGGTTCTGAAATTAATATATGAAGAAGTCATTAGGCTTTGAAAGCCACTTTGTGTAAGTAGTAGAATGAAGGTTTCAAAAATTCAGCAAATGGGAAGAATGTTAAGGTAGTAGCTACAAAGAGCATGCTCACTCTTTGAGCTTTTTTGACATGAGGAAGAGAGAAGATGGAATGATAACTTGAAGATGATGTTCCTATGTTTTTTTGTTTGAATGATGATACAAACTATATGCCCTTGGACTGACTATAGCACATGAACTGTATGCAGAGAGAGAGAGAGAGAGGAGAGATTCAGGGCCCTGGAATACAGAGCTGTCTTTGTCATCATGATACCAGACCCTTTGCAGCCGTCGTTTTTACTTTTTTGGGCACCGTAACTGGCAGGAGGTATTTACGATGTGCACAGAGTCTGACAGTTCATGGAGGTTGTAGGGCAGTAGGGAAGGAGATCAGAGCCTTGAATGGCTTTGTGGAGCCTAGAGGAGAGGTGGGTGCAGACCATTGTGAAGCATTGTGTAGGAAAGCAACCTCTACACATAGTTGTCAGTGCTAGTGCGACTAAGAAAAAAGATCAGTCTTAGCTCAAGGGAGGTACATGTGTGTGAATGGCTGTTGCTATTGGGTCAGCAGACAAGAATTTAGGAAGACTGGGGGATGGAGGAAGGCAGTACAGGTTATACTTGGAAAAAAAGATAAGTAAGATGACAAACTGAAGAGAGGAACAGAATCTGGAACTTTCAGACAAAATGAAACAAATTATTTTTACATGTATTACTTTATTTTAGTTTTAAAATCCAAATAATCGATTGATAGAGGCCTAGAAATGATTTAAAAGAGGAGTGGGTGTTTAGATTTTGTGTGTCCTGATTGGGAGGGGAAAGGAGGGTGGAGGGGAAATAAAACCCAGGAAGTACAGAAGCTAGTCATGCTTCAAAGCCTTAATAAATATTTGGTAAAGATAAAGCAACATTTATGCTGCTTTTACACTTTTGTCACAGTTGATTCTTTTCATCTAGTAAAGATAATAAATGAATAATCATAAAATATTTGTGTTTGAAAATTCTTCCTTGGTTTTCATGAAGAGTATTTATTTTCCATCAGTCCATTACAGTGTAACATTGATTGGTGCATGTAATGTATTATTCATACTGTTCTAGTTTCATCCCATTAGCAATGCCAACATTATGCTGAATTCTGCAGTGCTAATCTTGTGTGAAGAGTCTTTGTACAGCGACTTGTGCTGTGGTTCAGATCCTGTTTCACATTTAGTGACAAGACAGTGAACAACAGCACCTTATTGATACTACTCAGACTTTGTTCCCCCTTCGTCCCCGCAATGCAATGAGAATCGTAAATGTACTGTAGACCTATAAACCAAATTGTGAAAGGCAGAATGTGTATGAGAACTGGTTTATTTTTAGTTCTTGTATTATATCTTTGTTTTCCTGATAGCTAATGTTTTTAGAAGAGCCAAATAACTGAAACCATCACATTACAAAAATAACAAGAACAGAATTAAAAACAGACTTCAAATAAAATAGTCTGGCATTTTGGTCCACATGTACAATCCTATGGGTATGATTTTGTTCATGTAAATTGTTGTGTGTAGAGCTGATTTAAGTGTGTTCTAAAGCCAACAGCTCAGCATGGTTAAGATTACTAAAGGTTTGCCTAATGCTAGTACAAAAGAAAAAAAAAAAAGAACTTTTTCACTTGAATGTTTAATATTTACTTCTTTAACATTAAGTACAGGAACTTTTTTCATGGGCCATAGGCCCAGCCCGATGTATATAAAATTCAATGATAATCTGTTTATTGATTGAATAATTTGGGCCTGGTCTGGTTAGGTGAAAACGTAAGGTTTCATTTTTGATCTCTGAAAAAAAACGAACTTCTCCATTCACTAGTCTGAGAATCCAGGCCATAAGAAATTGAAATCTCTAGACAAATGAATGAGGATTAATTTTAAAACAAATCTTAGTTCCTGAATACTTAGGACGTGGATTCACAAGGAAATAAAATTAAAAGTTTGAAGAATGTTTTTTTCCGAATGTTTTCATTTTTTAAAACAGCTGTACAAACAATGAAACAATCTCTTCCTGGCATGAATACCTAAAAAAAAAAAAATTCTTTGCTTTAAGGTGGATATGTCATGAAGGAGAAATGGCTGGCATCTGTGAAACCGTATTTCTTTGGATTTTTATCTTTGGAGACAGGGAGAGCCTAAGCAAAGTTGAGAGTGTTGTCTGAGAAATGGGAAGCTCACAGATCAACCAAACTGACTCCCACAGTTCTGAAAAAAATGACATAAGGGATGGCAAAGAGTCTCAAGATTTGAAGGGGATCAATAAGACAGAACAAGGGAGACAGCTTGAGGTACAGAACAAATAGATTCGATAGTCAAGGAAGAGTATACCAAAGGAATAGAAAACAAAAGTTTAAAAGAAAAAGAATGATGGTGAGGGAGGTTGAGTATTTTTGATTTTAAGTGTGTGCTTATTCCAAGAGGCATGGTTGTACTTTGGTGTTCGTTGGGGTTGGGAACAAGATTTGCTCAGCCTTTTGCAGAATAAGTAGGCTAGCATTCTTTAACAGGCTTTGGGTGTTCTGAAAGGTGCTTATTTTGTATATATGGAGATTTTTTTCTCTGTTTCTCTGACAAGGAAATGTGTGTGCTAGAGCTTATAAACTTATATCTTATAAATCACTGACTTTTCAGAGCTTAAATGAAAATGAGGTAAACTCAATTCTTTACAGCAGTGTTATAATGTCTTCATTGTAGTAAAATTTTGTATCTAAAGTGATTAGTAGGTTTTAGTGTAGAAAATGTGTGTTACTATTTTCAGTGAGAGCTTATATATTCAGGGTTTCTTTGATTTTACATTAATTTTTACAGAGTAGACTTTGCTTCATTGTCTAACATGTTTGTCATTTTTTTCAGAAATACGTTTGAATAGAGTGAGTGCTTAACATATTTTGGCTTCATTAATTGCAGCATGCACATATATAATGTCAGCCAACTATAACAATTAATTTAAAAATAATTGATCGAAATCCTGATTAAAACACTATAGGATGAACCTCTCTGCTTGCAAAAAACAGAGAAGAGGCTTCAACCAAATGGTCCAGAAATCAGTGAAACCCCTCCTTGATGTATTTTCTCCCTCTTTTACCTGAAAATAGATGTCATATGAAGGGAAAAAAAGGTTGTGGGTTTTTTTTTTTTTTACAATATCTTTTGCAGTGTTGGACCTTCATAAGAGTAGGTATATCTGAATGCATTTCACTGAATAGGACAGTTATGGGAAAATAATTTAGTCTGGCCAGAGTAGGATATGCCATAGCCAAACAGCTCAGTGGATTATAAAATATTTCTTCTCACTGGTTTGCAGCTTGCATTCTTTATTTTCTGGTGTGATGAAGTTTGCATTCCCTCCTCCATTTGGGTCCAACTTTGGTGGGTCCCACCCCAGGGTCTTTTCATCCTAATGATTAGGGAACTTAATAGGAATTAAGGAGGGTTGGGACCTCGTATCACACTTTCTAGCGCAGTGCTTTAACCCCACTATAAAGGGTCCTTTGTAAAGATATGAATCTTCTATTAGGTGCCTTCCTGATTTGGTTTTCTGAGTCTTTAGTGAGCAGCAGGAGCGACTGTGGTGCCCCACGTTGCCATGGGCTTGCCAGCTGCAGTGTAATGAGCCAGCAGTAGGAGAATACAGGCGTGAGATGTTTTTTTGCACTGGAAGCTGCTGGTCAGTTACAATCCCAGTAAGAAAGGCATGCAGACTCTATGAGGTGTGATTCGCAATGCAATCCACTGGAGCTAACACTGTAAGAAGCACAGGTCATCTTATGTCCCTATAGATGCTGAGGGGAGACCGTATCGCTGTCTACAACTACCTGATAGGAGGTTGTAGCGTGGAGGATGTTTGCCTCTTCTCTCAAGTAGCAAGTGATAGGACAAGAGGAAATGGCCTCAAGTTGCATCAGGGGAGGTTTAGATTGGATATTAGGAAAAAATTATTCACGGAAAGGGTTGTCAGTCATTGAAATAGGCTGCCCAGGGAAGTGGTGGAGTCACCAGCCCTGGAGGTGTTTAAAAGGCATTTAGACGAGGTTCTTAGGGACATGGTTTAGTGCTGGATTTAGGTTATGGTTGGACTCGATGATCCTGAGGGTCTCTTCCAACTGAAGTGATTCTATGATTCTATGCTGAGAGCCCCAGGTGGTATAGCATCAAATGCACCTCCAAGCTGTGTGCAGCGTGCTGGGCAGGCACCATCTGTAGAAGAGATTCTTCTTTTGGTCATTCAAGCTGTTAAAGGATTTTCTAGGAAAACAAGGAAACAACACTTTATCATTTATACAATTAAAAAGGAACAGTGTTCTCAGGAGACCTTGCTGCACTTTCAGGTAAAGGCAAGGCCATGCAAATGCTGTAATTGCTGGGGTGAAGGCGGAGCTGCCTACGGGTTCCCCTGTTACAGTGCATTGGTTGCATTGTCCTGTGGTCAAGGGATTTGTGCTGCAGAACCCAGGTCTGCAGGGCCACCCTGGGCATGCAGCACAGCACTGCCCTCAGCCTGGGCAGATGAGCTGGTGTGTGGATCACGAACTCCTCAGTGTGCCATGGTCTTCAGTCAGAATCAGGTGTAAAATTCGAATGAAGAACAGTAAATGAGATTTTTTTAGGTACTACTTAACTCAATGAAAATTAGTGTTTACTTTTAAAAGTAATTTTATATGATTAGTATCTACATCGTAACAGCATTATGCTAGATATAAATAACTTAAAAATATGGCAGGTGATAAAATATTAATTATTCCCAGCTCCAGGAAGGTTCAAACTTATTAGTGTAACACAAACTGATTGCATACAAACCTTACCAATATGTTTTTAGCAGATACCAAATAACAGCAAGGGAATTTGCCACTAAGTATATAATTCTGCGTTCATTCTGTAAGCAATTTCTCTTTTTTTTCAAGTTTAATACACTGAGGGACATATTTTCCTTGGTTGCTTTCAACTGATAGCACAGCACTTGAAAACAAATAATTAGGTCCAGCGGGCACTTAAAAGTTTAGGATTTATATATCATATGTAGTTAGTTGCATTGTAGGCACTGTGATCCAGTGGGTATGCTATGAGATCTGGTACTGTAGGATCTGGATGTCTTTTCAGCTTTGCTATGACAGCTTTTGCAATCTTAAGTTACTGCATTTTAGTGTGTACATGGTACTAATGTGTGCACTAAAAGTGAAATGTAAGTGATGAATGCTATTTGCAAATGGTAGTGTAATAAGAGGACTTCTTTCTTAAGACATTGTCTTAATCTTTCTTTAATCATATTGAGTAAAATGAAGAATTGTTATCATCTTAGGCAATTCTTTCTGCATCTACCTTTCTTTCTCCTTTCAGTTTTTCAATTATGTATTTCTATTTTTTTTTTAAATTTTTCTAACTGTGCTCCGTATTAATGTTTGAAATACTGTTTTTAAGTACCTTTTTTATTGCTCTGATAGATTTGTTTGAATTGATAATCCTCTTTGAGATCTTTGTCCAGGTATTTGATTTTGCAATTCTTCTTGAAATAAAATCCAACTATTTCACTGATAGTTACAAAAAGGTGGAAAGCCTCCAGGAACAGGAACAAATATTGTCTTGGCATTGAAATTTCACTGTGCATTTTAGTATGTTTCAATAGTCGTATTTCTTCCAGGTTGGCTTGCACATTTTGGGTCAAAGGTACTCTCGAGTTGGAGGCTTATGGCTTTGTATAACATTAGGAAAAATAACAGATCAGCAGATTAATTTGTGAAATTCATCCTCTAAATATAGAAGCTTGATTGACAGCGTAACATCATTTTGCTTATGGGATGCTCTCTTCCAGCAGTGTTGAGTATTCCTTACAATGTAGCTTGAAGTCCACATGTAACTTCTGTTCCACCATCCATTTAAACCACTGTTTGATTTTAGTGTTGAAGTCGTAAGCCTGTAGTCACAAGAGAGTGGAATTCTCTGTATCTTCACAAATTTCACATTACAAGCTTATGGGATGTTTCAGTAGTAGAAGACTGATGAAGAAAGATGTTCAATTAAACACAAGCATCAGATTTCCAATGTGGTAATCGATATTCCACTCAGAAGTGCAAAAAAGTCTGTGAGGATTGTTAATAAATGATGAGGAAGCAGCTGCGTGCTGCTAGAAGAATTGAACTAAGGTGGCCCGTGAAGAGATTTGGGAGTACTTGAGCTTTGCTGGGGGCTTGTTATGGTTTGTGTTTGTGTGTGTCTTTTTGGTTGTTTGTTGTTTGTTTTTTATTTTTATTGGAGCAAGAGGCAAGTATACTGAGGCTATACTACAGAGCATTATGGGTGATAAGATAGGAGGAACTGTGCTCCACAATGTTTTTAAAGCTATTGCTAGTTCTGTATTGAATGTATTATTCTGGCTCAAGGTTATTGTTATATTGAAAGGATACTTAAGGATACTTTAAAGTGGTTTCATAGCACAGGTTGTCATCTGAAAAGAATAGTTATTAAAATATTTTGAGCCTGAATTGGAAGTAATTTTATTACTTTTGTTGTATTTTTTACTACAATTTTATTTTAGTTCAGTGGTTTTTGACGTACAAATCTACATATCCAGGAGCCACTTCTTTCTGGTATCCTGAATGTTTGCTGCAGATATGTCCCTTTCTTTTTCTTGCTCTTAATTTTAATGCTTTCTTCTGCCACATTTAAGTAGCCTTTTGCATTTTTCATGTTTTCCCTATACCTATAGCATTATTCATTATTTTGAAGTTAATTATGTCTCTTCCCTGCAGTTATTTAGCTTTTTTTGACAAAGTATTTTTTCATTAAAAAATGCTGAGTCACTAAAATTAGCCTGTCACTAGCATTACCCAGTTTCCAGGTTTTTGGAATTATTTGTAGTTGTCAGAATGTTTTATTCAAACATCTTCTATATGGAACATATGTAAAGATTTCTTGTTCATGTTGAAATTTAAACTGATTTGTATTTCCTAAGACTAAAGGAGAAAATTGGAAGATAACATTTTGAAATTAAGCTAAATGAAAGTTTCACTTGAATTATTATTTTTCACTCTTCGTATTTTTGTTCTTGAAATGACTTTGTATTGTCCCATATTGACAGGATGGCTATCTCAAAAGTCAAACCACACAAAATTAAATGGCTTGAAAATGGAATAGTTTTGAAAATTCTACTGGAAAGTTTTAATACTATGTGTTTACATTGAAATTTTAAGTTGCCAAATATTTTTAAAAATGAAAACATTAAAATCTGCATTACTTCATTAATTATATTTTTCAAGCTGTTGTGTAGGTATGTTTTTATATTCATTATCGATACAGAAACCACGTAACAAATAATTTCTTGCATTAGAAAGAGGTCTGAATCCTTGTTCCCAACTGTTATTCTCAACATAGCATTCCCTTCCCAGCTAAATTCTGAAGGGAATCCAGATGTTTATTTAAATATTCATAACACAACTACAGTTAAAGCTGGGAGGATCATAGATACCTGTGTTCATTTCGCACTACATTCATCTTGTAGTTAAAAATGTCGTATTCATTGCAGTGCTAGCAGATGAGCTCTTTGACAGGAAAATGCATTTTTTCCCCTTCTACAAGTAGGGCTTTATGAAAAGGAGGCAATAGAGCTGTCTCAGAAAACGTTATGTATTGAGTATTGACCCTAGCTCCACAGAAGCAGCTTTGTGTACTGTATTTAAATATTGTATTCTCAAAGAATTCTGAATTTATTTGCATTTAGCACTAGACGTATCTAGAAAGGGCATAAAACATTTTATGGAGCCAGTTGCAGCTTTGAAATTAAGGTGGAGCTGAATTACACTTTTAAGATGGGGATTTTATTTCATTGTTTGTGGAAAAGACGGCGTTTACAATCTTGCCTGACAATCAGTGAAGCAAGGAAAAGAAATTGAGACCTGCCAAATCTCTATTAATTTGTAAACCACCTGAAAAAAGATTATTTATTTGATGTTTGCTGACAAACTTTCCTAAGAATTATAATAAAAATCTTGATTTTTAAACATATATTACCTGATAAACATGATGAAATACCAATATGTGTAAAATGTTTATATTGAGCCTGCTTTATCCCTTCAGATATTTGTCTACAAGAGTGTAAATGGTTAAGAAGATAAAATGGTGTATTGCACATATGTTAATTCTGGACTGCAAGGGAATGTGTGCAGTGAAAGGAAATTTATGCAGGGGAGCGTGAAAGCCACCAGACAGGGAATTTGGGGTATGTGTATAGAAAGTCATGGGAAGATGCAAGCGGCAGTGGGAATCTGTAGGGTGAAAGGGAGAAGAGGAATGTGCTTTCTAGCTATTCTGAGGAAATAAAGCATCTGTAAACCTTTCCAAACTGGTACTGCAAGCTTCTGCTTTTCTTCTTATTGCTGAAAATGAGTCAAAATCCCAGTACGTCTGGCCTTAAAAGCTTTAAAGGAAAAGCAAAAGTAGGGAAGTATGATTGATAATACTAAAATGTAAAATAACTTATAGTCAGCAAAAATTACATAGATTATTCTATCAAATTACTAAAGTGCTGACAGCACTTTATTCTTCACTTATTTAAAGGTGTAATCCTATACATTTCACTATAGATTTTCATAAATTACATATTTAAGAATCCAAAATGAGAATTTTTAGCAAATGAGAGCAGGAACGTTAGATGAAAGTAACAAGGAGAGTGGACATGGTTCTTATGGGAGTGTTGGAGCATTTTCCATGGAAGATTAAGTACAAATGGTGGGGTTTTTTTTCTGATGTTTTCTTCCATCCTTACTCATGCATTCCTTTTCCAATATGGTATCTATCTAGGTATCTCTATTAGCAGTTGTGATTTTTCCACTCGGATTCAGATGATGGTGAATGATGATAAAACATATTTGCGCTCTCAGCTCATAGCAGTAGCTTTTTTAAAACACTGTAAGAATGCATTTTATAAGTTGCTTTCTATGTGTCCAGCTTTATTTGGAAGACAACTAATTAATTCTTGTAGGCAAGCAGTATGTACCGTTATTGTCTGAAAGAGCTAGACAGACATTTGAAAATACTTTTTTCATTCCTTTCAAACCGTGGGGAAAATATTTGAATGTACGTGTTGTTTGCTACTTTGAGTTTACCAGAGTGAATGATACAAGTAGGAAGACTGAACTGGGAGGGAACAGAAATGAAGGTTCAAATGCCACGTCAGGAATAGGATTCATGGGCATGAAAGAAGTTCGGTCCCGTCAGGTTACCCCATCGGAGAACTGGCCCTTGGGACAAAACACACCCCGAAAGCCGCACGGCTCAGCAGCTGCAGTGCTGCATTTTGTGTGATTCGAAGCTTACTTTCTTGTTTCCCGCAGTGAACAATGATAATGGGAAGTACTGGTCAGTAGGGATAACTATTAAATCAGTCTTTGGGCCTCCTGCCATGTTTTCTGATGCTTAGACCATCTTATTTATAAACCCAGGAGAGTTCAGTAATTATTAGAAGAAAGTGTAATTAATTTATAGAGTTCTAGCTATTTTGCTGAGTACTGTCATTGGAAGTACAATGAAGCCTTTAAGTAACATCCAGTCACTGTATAAAGCTGTCTTGTGGCTGCTAAACTTTCACATTATACTGAAGTTGGATATAAACACTCCTTTTATAACTTGCATGTCACTGAAGTACGCAGATGTCTTGGCTCTGAAAGCACATTTATGAAACGAGTGCAGTGCTGGAGTTATGCCAGGATTGAGACTCGGTAGTTTGAGGAGGAGTCCTAATACCTCTCAGGATGGGAGGTCAGCTGAGTAAGTTGGCCTCCCTTGTTCTGGCAGCAGAATGCTGGTCCTGAGAGAGAATGGTCTATGTGTATTAGTTGCATTATGCTACAGTTCAGTTCTGAAAAATCTATATTATAACACTGCTTTGGTCCTTTTTGAAAACGGCCAATTCTGTTTAGTGTAGGTGGTTAAATCCCTGTTAAATAGGAAAATTAGAAAGAAAAAAAAAATCAGGATTTTTTTTTTTTTTTACTTAATTTCATGACAATTTTGTTAAAGTGCGTAGGAAATGCATAGATTCCTCATACTTGTTTTATATAGCTGATACATGTAGAGTCTTGCACCCGGGCAGGAACAACCCCAGGTTCCAGTATAAGTTGGGGAATGACCTATTAGAGAGCAGTGTAGGGGAAAGGGACCTGGGGGTCCTGGTGGACAGCAGGATGACCATGAGCCAGCACTGGGCCCTTGTGGCCAAGAAGGCCAATGGCATCCTGGGGTGTATTAGAAGGGCGGTGGTTAGTAGGTCGAGAGAGGTTCTCCTTCCCCTCTACTCTGCCNAGGGTGAGTGTCACAAGGATGAAGCCAGGTGACAACCAATGATAAGACAAGGGGCAGTGGGTACAAACTGGAATACAGGAGGTTCCACTTAAATATGAGGAGAAACTTCTTCACAGTGAGGGTGCCAGAGCACTGGAACAGGCTGCCCAGGGAGGTTGTGGAGTCCCCTTCTCTGGAGATATTCAAAACCTGCCTGGACACCTTCCTGTGTAACCTCATCTAGGTATTCCTGCTCTGGCAGGGGGATTGGAGTAGATGATCTTTTGAGGTCCCTTCCAATCTCTAGCATTCTGTGATATTTATATAGTGTATGTATAGTATGTATAGTGTTTGCAAATATATACTTGTGTATATTCCTATGTATATAAAACACAGAGGTTAAAAAGACAACTATAGAATCCCTCTAGTAACATAAATTCAGGTTGATTTCTAGAATGTTTCAGATGTTTTACGTGTGAATGAAGTGTTCGTAATAAAACAGGTGGGACAGCCATGCCTCCATGGCCAGATGGTGACATAGCTGTACATCATCCAAGTTGGATATTATACTATCTGTTGTTTAGATCTAATATGTTATAAAATTTGGCAGAAGTGTGGTGGAACAGAGTTCTTTTTTGGATAATTTACATTGTAGTTTTGATCTGTCACTTGAGACTGAGCTGTGAGATTTTATTCTAGTTATTTAGTGTATGAGGATTTGATGGCAGAGGATTGATCCCAGAGCTGAAACACTTGTTTTTCAACACTGAGCCACTTTCTTCCTCTAGTAATAATGATGAGATGTGAGCTAAAATTAAGATTGCATTCATATATATTTCATGTTTCAAGGATACATCTATTGGGCAAGATCCTTGGCTGTGCAACAATACTGTCTCAGTATCAGAAATTATCCTTAAAATTCTGCCTATACATTTATTACAGGCAGATATGAGTTAATTCTGGTCGTGTTGCCATTCTGAAGTTGTAGCGTGAAGTGGTATGTCCAAGCTTACTGGGTTAGCACAGTGCTAAAAACACCACAGTAAAATTTCTGGGCTAGAGCTGACTTGCACCTGACTGACCTGTTCAGGTAGTGGCTAGAGAATCTTGTGCCATCTGTACTTACATTCTTAGATTTTTATTTATTTTTATTTTATTTTATTTTTTTAATTTTTATGTGCAGGTACTCATGAGATCTGTGTATAGGGCCATGCTTGAGTACCCCACAAAACTTGAGAAAAGCATTAGATAGTGCCTTTATATATTGCCTCTTAATATATAGCACCAGAAAAAGGACCACTCTAGCATGTTAGAGGTTTTTGGGGAAGCCCGTGCCTTCTGTTTGGTTGTCATGTGCTTTGAAGTTAATTTCGTTTCACTCAGAATTACTCAAGGGGTGGAATATACAGTTACTGACCCTGTGTCCATATTGCCTCTAAAGAGAGGCTCCATCACTCCCTCAAAAATAGCTTGTGCGGACAGTATGCCAGCATGTGTCTCAGATATCTTCTACAGCACGTTGAGATCCTGGGGGCTTCGTGTGCTGTGGAGCATCTCACAGGCTCTGCGTGAGGTGGTCCAGCAGGTCCAAGGCAGAGCACGCTCTGCTTATGAGGATGGTGGAGATAGGTCAGGCAGATTGGTAGGGAAGCTCGCACAGAGCTGGCTTTGCTGCTTTGAAACCGCTCATACCAGAGCAAGCAGTGTAGGAAGTTCGCCCTATTTTGTCTGAGATGGTGTACAGTTATTGTGTTTTAGCAGAAAGCAAACACCTGCTTAGTAACCAGGATGTGGTCCATTACAACTAAAACAGCATGTGTTTATAATGTTCCATCAAAAACATTATTTCTAATCATTGTTATCTACAGTAATACAGCATGATCGAAAGAAGAGATGACTGACGGCAATAATAGAAATGAGAATGTATGGTAATAAATGTCAGATGGGTGAATAGTTTTTTTATATTAAAAGTACCAGTCTTTACAGTTTCAAATTTACATACTCTACTGTAGGTTCTTATACCTTATTTAGTTACCTAAAATAACAATGAACTTTCAGCTGTCTAGAGTATTCATATCCTTTCAAATTATTGGAAGAGCTTTCATGCATTTGAACACCAATCTATGGTGCTTAAGTGATCTATATATTACTGATGTAGTTTTCTGATTTCGCACATGTGCATTTCAATGAGAAAATTCAAAGGAATAGATACATTGTCTCTTTACTTTTTTATGATTTCTTAGAATTTGTTGAAAATTTTCAGCAAAACATGCAAGATACAAATCTCTGCAAACAATTTGCATACCTGAATCCGGCAAAATGCTGTTGATGACAAAAGGCTTTTTTTAGTCCTTTGAGTAATTTTCAGAGCAGAATGTTTTCCTTACTGTGTGCAGACGTTTGTTTATCTTTTGGTATTTAAGAAAGATTTCTCTGTAAATTTGTATGACATCATCAATGAATAAATGAGAACTGCTGTTGTACACTTTGTGTTAATAGTTTGCCTCATTCATTCGTGGGTTTTGAGGCTGTGTTTGTGTTAACTAAGCTAGTGGCCACTCTTCAGCGGAAAATCTGAAAGCTGTTTCTGTCTCTTTCCCTGTTTCAGGCACTGTTTTAAACACTTTAGATAAGTAGTCAAACTAAAGGTTGCGATTAATTGTCCAGAACATGGGAATGGAATGCTGATCTGGCATAACCCAAATGAGTTGCACTGAATTTGGCATGGAGCATAAAAGAAAGTGAAGTCACTTTTAATGATATGTCCCAATTCGTAAACAGGTGTTTGCCCAAGGGGAATGCACCAGAGTTACTTTGCAAGCATTATGGTAGAGTGATTCACTGGAATATGTGAACATTTCTAACCCTTCCCTCCCACAAAATATATTATGTCAATCCTTTTAGCAATTCATGTTCAGTGAGGTATTGCTCGCAGCAGTGACAGAGATTGGATTCCAGAGATTGTGGCACTCTTTTTATCTATTAACCCATCTAATGAATGGTGTTTTAAAATTTGATTGGCAGCTTCTTTTCCTATCTTAATTAAATTGCTCCTTCACCCCAGTGTCTTTGAAGGACAGAGTCTTTGTTAAAGATGTCAAGTTAGTCTTTTATTGTTTGTTTCCATGGGGAGCAGAGCTTGTTGACAAGGGAAGATAAAGATGCAGAATCAAGAATATACTTGTTAAAATACTCTTTAAGGTCTTAATAGTGCTAACTGGGAGAAAGAGGAAAATGTACCCAGTGACATTATGTTCTTCTCCACCTGAAATTCAAAGAGCTTGTAACATTTCTACTAAATCAAATTCTTTATCTAGGGTAAAGATAAAAAAAAAGGTGATAAAGATAAAAAAAAAGGTAGTAAAGTTTGCTCTGAAAGTGTGAAGGCAGCTAAATGCATAGAGAACTCAGTCAAAACGTATTCTGCTTCATTGGTAGTACAGGGGCAACCCTTGCTTAATTTCCATTGAAGGGAAAATATCATAAAATCAACACTGTAGAAAAACAGTATAGATGTTAAGGGGAAAAATGTTAATGGGGAAAATTGTTGATAAAGAGTCTGTTTATTAAAATATTTGGTTTTAAATTAAGTGGGGATTAGAAGCAAATGATTTTAAGGTCGCCAATTGTAAGTTATTAGGCTAATCTCCTGCAATTTGCATTTTAATATGCACCAGTAGGAATTGCTTTCTTGAACCATTTCAAGGCTTTATTTGCATGTACATTTGACTTCAGAGGTCAAAGTGCACAATGCACTGTTTGAAGTTCACTAGCATTTCTGACGTGGATGTATTCCTATTCGTCAGAACCAGGTGGCTGTAAAAAACTTTCTCAGTTTAATGAGACAGAATTTTCGCTGGCTTGAAGAAGACATAGAAGCCCAGTTAGAAACAATAAAGGTCATTTTATGCTGTTAGGCATGTATTTGCCATTCACATTAACAGCATGAGCCTAGGGGACCATTGCTTGTAAAATTGCCCTTTGTGATCACAGCTTTTTCAAAGGAGTTGTACAGATGCTGACCTATTTGCAAAAAATTTATTTGCTGCACATTTAAATAATCTGATTAGGAGTTGTACCTTAGTACAGCCTGTAGTGGTATACATTTTGTGCTTTGTACTTCGGGTACATTTTATATTTGCATTTTAAATCAAGTCATTCTTTATTTGCTGTCATGTTTTAATTAAGTTTGTACACAACATTTTTGATAATGACCTGACACCACTTATGGAAATGAAGTAATAAAACTGCCCTTAAGCCTTGGCGCTGTAGTATATAATAATTGAGTTAAGCAAAATCAAAGTATACCTTTTATTAATAGAAGACCTTGTCTAAGAGTTACAAAATATAACAAACCAGAGTAAAAATTAGCCAGATTAATGATTCAAATTAAAAACCATTCAACTAATGCATTCTAAAACAATTACAAGTTGTGTTAGAATGAGAAAAAGTTCAGGCTACAGTGTTCCTAGCAGAGATAGGGAAAAAGTGGTGGGAGTTTGCTGCTCTTAATTTTTCTGTTAGTTCTTGAAGTGAACCGATATATGACAGAAAAAGATTAAAGAGCCCAATTGATTTTTAAAATTGGGCATTTCTACATTAAAATAATTTCATGATCTGCCAAGCAGTCAGAATAAAGTTGAAAAGAAAGTGATGAAGACATAACAAAAGCATAAGCTTTTCTTGCTACCCGTATAGTACATGGCACCACGGGTTAATGTATTAGCCTTTCAATTATGGGGATCTTATTCAGGTAATATGTGGAATGTATTTGTTTTGACAGGTATATTGGTCCCTATTGTCAATCACCAATTACTTGGAACATCAATAGAAGTAGTTGTAATTGGTTATAAAGGAAAGCTCTTTACTTGTTTGGCTCCTAAAAATGCCTAGGAATAGGACCAGACAGAGAAGTCTCATGCTTTGCCTGACAATTGCTCAAATTAAATGCTAATTGCTTTCTTGAGAGAATGGTTTTCAGCAGTTAAGATGTGTCCCTAAAAATATGATTTTCTGTATTATGTATAAGATATACATATTCTCCATATAGAGAGTTGAATATACATATTCTCTCACTCTCGAAATATCCTATTCTATAAATATCCTACCAAGTATTCTCCCTAGCTGTGGAGAATAGAATCCAGGAACACTTAGTGATTGAATCCTGCAAATCATAAGTCGCATGACAAAACCTCAGTAACACTAGTGTTTTAGAGTGCCATAGATTATAAGCAAAATCTGATCTTACTGAGAAGCAAACAACTATTGAGTGATGCTGTATCACCATGGAACTTAACTGCCTGCATGCTTCCAGGTTACATGAAAATTTTGTAATATAATCAGAAGTTTAAATAATGTAACATATAGTAGGAAGTTTAATTACAGCCACTCAAGACTTTATTTGATAGTATAATTGAGTGTTGACTGACAGCCGGTGGAACATGAGCCAGCAGTGTGCCCAGCTGGTCAAAAAGGCCAGCAGCATCCTGGCTTGTATCAGGAACAGTGTGGCCAGCAGGACTAGAGAAGTGATCGCCCAACTGAACTTGGCACTTGTGAGGCCCCACCTTGAACCCTGTGTTCGGTTTTGGGCCCCTCACTACAAGAAAGACATTGAGGTGCTGGAGAGAGTTCAGAGAAGGGCAACGAAGCTGGTGAAGGGTCTGGAGCACAAGTCTGATGAGGAGCGGCTGAGGGAACTGGGGCTGTTTACCCTGGAGAAAAGGAGGCTGAGGGGAGACCCTATCACTGTCTACAACTACCTGACAGGAGGTTGTAGCATGGAGGGTGTTGGTCTCTTCTCCCAGGTAGCAAGTGATACGATGAGAGGAAATGACCTCAAGTTGCACCAGGGAAAGTTCAGGTTGGCTATTAGGAAAAGTTTGTTCATGGAAAGGGTTGTGAAGCATTGCAACAGGCTGCCCAGGGCAGTGGTGGAGTCACCATCCATGGAGGTGTTTAAAAGGCGTATAGATGAGGCTCTTAGGGACATGGTTTAGTGTCTGTGTTAGATTATGGTCGTACTCGATGATCTTAAGGGTGTCTTCCAACCAAAGTGATTCTATGATATTGTAGCAAATTGAGAAGCACATCGATATTATAGTCATAAATGCCACTGGTGCTTTCAAGTGCATTTTACAAAGTGTTTACATACTAAAGTATATGTATACATAATGAGATGGTTTTCTCATGGCGTGAAAACTAAGAACACATTGCTAATGAGATTGACATTTTTTCTGTGTATTTAAACTGAACTGTTTTAAAAATTAGTTGTAAATTACTTTATTGGGTTAACTTAAAGTGAGTGGGCTGATCAAATTTGTGGCATCAGATGTTCTTGAAGCAGAGAGGAATGGAAGGAAATAGAAATCAGAAAATTAACAACAACTATTTCAATTGTTGTAATTACACTTGTGACACACACTAAAGGAAAAGCTCTAAGAGTAAGTTTAGTGCAGGTGTGGGTTTTCTTTCCTGCAAAGGTATTTATGTGACTTGAAGCAGTATCGGTCAGATTGAGAACAGAAGATAGGGATAAAAGACCACAGCACAATAGGGAAGAAACTGGCTTGATCCCCTGCCTATTTAAGTTAATTAGTTAATAGTAGATTTTTCCTTCAGATTTCTTCTGATGTGTTTTGAAATGTATGTGTAAGGGTCAGTATGAGGCAGCCATTCTGCAAACGAAGGTGTTAAAATATTATTTTGCATTTAAATCTTCAAGAATCTGAGAAGTTCCAGTTACCTGAGACTGGTGCATTCATTTAAGATACTTATTTTTTCCCATTAGAAGTGTTGCCTTATTGATTTATTTTTTTTTTTTCCCCCAGCCATGATAACATAGTAACTTCAAGAAGCAGAAATGTCAAATATATATTCTTCATTCATCTAAAGAAAAAAGTTGTATTTTGATCAAATGATCTAATAGTTTCCAGTAGTCACTAAGGAAAATATTAAACATTATTATAAACCTTTAAAAATCATCAGTTTGGTTTATGTATAAGAATTTTAAAGGTTTGACCAAACAATTCCCTGTACAGGTGAGATTAATAAGAAGTGACAAAGGAGAGCAGTTCCAGAGAACTGAGTAAAGCTGATATTCAAATGAAATAAAGGAAGACTAAGGCAAGTGTGAGGATGTTGGCCTGACATTATTCTTGGGTAAAATAATGGAATGGCTGAAATGGAACTGTGTTAGAAAGTTATGTAGGAGTATAATATGATAAATAATAGTTGATACAAATTTATGGAAAGATATGACATTTTTATTATAATCCTTTATTTATACCTTTAGTTTAAATTATGCAAATAATTTATTTTCAGTTTCTACCAAAGTCCTAATTGATTATATGCTATTGATTTTTATTATGTAGTGGTTAAGGAAAAAGGTATATGTTCAGGATTCCTTTTCATAACTACCATTTTTGTTAATTCTGCATAGTTTGCTTCCCATTTCTACTGTTTGTTAGGGGTATTGTTTTGCAAAGTCGCTACAAAAGTACAGAGGTACCAGAAGATAAAGGAGAGGGGCTAAAACTGTGCTGCTTTTCGAAGAGCTGTAGATGGATTACAGATTCAGGTAATAGCTTTTTGTAAAATCTGTTCGTATGTCATCTGTGGGACATTGTCATTAAAGCTGAAAGAAAAGAGTATCTTGATGTCCTGTCAAATATAAGGTATGTTCCTAACTCATCTACCATTAGAAGCTATATCAAGTGACCAAAAAACAAACTTTGAGATATCTTCACAGACTGATAATGAAGAAATAAATTGAGAAACACCCAGTTGAAACATGTTGAAAATTGGAAGATATTTGGAAAGAAAACAAGTGATTATGGAGGGGTAAGACTGTTAAATGAAGCAGCAGGGGAACTGAGCGAGACACTGGCTGATACCATATGGAGAAAAACAGATAAGAGGAGCACTCACTAGAAAAGACTAAATGAAAGAGGGCAGTTTCCAATTAGCAGGGATAATTACTGACAGAAGTACCCCCTTACCATTTTGAAAGGGATTTTGTCCATCAGTACTCTGATAATAACTCCTGATAAGGGTAGTGATCTTCAAATGTTGAAAACGCTAAATATTAACTTTGGGGAAAAGAATTTTTTCATCTAATACGGAGCTACTTTTTGTCCAGTGAATTATTCTATTGGATTAACTCTTTGCTGAAGTTCAGAGCAGTTTCAGTTTTTCTGTTTCTGTGAATATTTTTATGAATCACAGTGGTTGAATGTTTTTGTCCACACTCAGAAAACTGCTAGATAAGAATTTAATTATAGATTAAGAGTTATATATATTTAATATATTTATATGACATTATATATGATTTTATGATTAAGAATTAGGATTATGTATTGGAGGAAATGTATTTTACCAACTTGTTTACATTTTGCTTTTGAAAATGTAAAATCTCACTTATGCTGAAGTCAGTGACAAAGCTTTCTTTGACTTAAGGAAAATCTCTGGCTTTATTAAAACGTAGACTCAATTTTATTTTTTATAACTGGTCAGTATTTAATTTTTTACAGATTTACTATAGAAGAACCGTGGAGCAAAAATCCATGTTTTTAGGTTTGTAAAAAAAAAAAAGAGGCTTGAAGTTTGACCTACCTAAACTGTATTTAAGAAATTTACTTAAAATTAATTACTTTTACAGTGCTCAGGGCATACTAGAAAAGATGACTGAAGGATAAAATGATTATTTTTTTTTTTTCCCCAAACTTGTGTGGCATCTTACCCTAATGTTAACCACATCAGTGAAACTTCCTGAAGCAAGTGAATTCACTGTACTGTTGACTGCTATAGAACCTCACGTTCAAACAAAACCAGAAGATTTTTGCAGTATTCTAAAATCACTTGCTTCCATCACTGTTTACCTGTAGCTTTTTTGATACTGTGAATATGTCCTATCTGTGGCACAGAAAATGAAAAACAATTAAAAATAACTTCAATATGGTATGATGTTCACATGCTGTCCTTGTTAATATATCAGTTGAAACAGGGAAATTTTGTTTTCTGTGGATAGGCACCCAAGGGTCCAAACAACTCTCACATTGATCCTCTCTTAAACATGATGCTGATGCTTTAACTACCTGTGCCCCAAATAAAGGATACTTGTTTGCTTTGGGGTTTTGTTGGTTGCTTTTAAACTGTACTTTGTTTTAAACTGAAGCATGTGGTATATTGACTTAGGTTGGAATGGCTTGTTTCAATGGGGAAAGAAATATTCTTAACAGTTTCTAGGTAAAGCTTTAGTTTCCTTGTAGCCAGAATTATTTAAATTTCGAGCTATATAGATCATGAATCCAAACCCAAAGGTACTAAAATTTTGTTCTTAAGGGAACTAAAATGTCTGTGTTTCATTTAGATTGGACCACTTTCTTGGCTGCTTTTGTAGATGTAAAGCATATTATTATTCACATTAAAGGAAAGCAGTGGGAAATTTGTGTCTTTAGTATTGTGCTGCTATGAGGAAGAAAGTTTTGGTGAATACCAGTATTTAACATGCTTTGAACTGTTCACTTATTCCCAGTCTCCTTTTTTCAGTTTCCTCTGGACATTAGGCTCTTGCTGTCAAGTGAAGACCTGACTGAGAATTCGTGTCTTGATTGTGTACACACCTCAAGAAACCTGTTGTCCTTCAGGGGTATATTGAAGAGAAGTGGATAAAGGGAGGGAGGGTAGGCTTCTGTAGTCATTTACAGGAGACTGATTCTCAAGCAGGAGTTGTGGAAAATGGAACCTAAGCATATAATGGATAGCCTTGTATTTGATCCTTACGAATTATTTGAGGTGTGTGTCCAATGTCCAAGACAGTAGGGCTGGTAAGTGATGTGATGTAGTCATTATGCTATTCTCTTGCCTTAAGTGGCTGTTACGGGCTTAGAGCAGTGCTAAGTGACCTGACAGTCTTGGGGATAGCTTTATTTTTTACTACAGAATAAAGCAATGATAACTGCTTTCTTCATGCATACTTTTGAAGAAGAGTGAGATTTCAGAAAAGCATAACTTAGAGATGCAGGTTTTTAATGTATTGTTGAAACTTCTTCACCTACCTTGGCTCTGTATGTTGGCAGTTCAGTCATTCTTCTGGGATGAGGAATGCTAATTGGGCAAGTGATACACAGACTGTAATGTAGTACAGCTGCTGTAAAGGGGTAGGTAAAGCTTTGCCAACTGAGTATGTAACAGAGGGAGTCAAAGTGCTAGTTAAGGAAACCGTAGTGTGTGCATAGTTATCCTTGACTGCGATATGAGAAAGAACCTGTGCCTTCAACTGAATGACTGCCTTGTAGGAAGTAATGGAAATAGCTCCAAATGGTAATGAAAGGCTAGAAATATTCCTCATATCGAATTAACGAATTGTGTTCGTGTAGGAAGTTACCCATATGTAAATGATAAAATTGTTTACTATTCTTTGTTAATTTGTAAATATAAAAACTTCAAACAAAGTCCTTCAATGCAGTGTTAAGTGACTATTTTTCAGAATTTTCCCTTGGATTCAGTACTTTGGTTTTAATGGAAACCTGAAAAAACGTTCTGATCACATGAAATAGCTTGTTCTCTGTATTTTTGCTTTTGTCTTGAGGTATTGTGAACAGTGGGAAAAAATGTCATTCATAGGCATATGTATTGCAAAAAATTATTCTTAGGCTGTTTCATTAGTACTTAAGGGATGATCACTAGCTCTTGCCTACAAATGCTGTATTAAGGACAGATGATACTCTAAAAATTAAAATTTGCAGTGTACTCCAACTTTTATAGCTGTTTTTAAGGACAGGAAGAAGGGTCTGCTGGAGACAAAGACACTGAAAGTTAGCTTCTGTGGTTTTAACAAAAAAATGCAACAGTCCCCCCACAGTTTCTAGAGGAAATTAAGCTAAACTAGTCACCTCATCTTAGAATTTGTTTTTGGGGACCTCACTCTGTTTTAAACATCTGTGTTCTTGTATTTGCTCCAAAAAAAAATGGAAGGCTGCATGTCTTCCTGGTTCTTCATAGTTTCTTTGCTCTGTAAGGGCAGCAGACACTTCTTCCAGTTCCTTTAACGGTAAGCTTTGCAATGGAGTTATTTCTTTTGGGAAATGTTTTTTCTTTTATATTTTCCCCTAGGAATTTTCCATTTAGAAAATAACATTATGGTTGGTTCATATTCTCACCACACAGTGGCTTTTCTTTACTACTTCTTCCCACAGGAATGGTGCTCAGTAATTTTCTCCAGTCCTATCATTTAAGAACATGCCAGCTGTCCATGATTGATGGAGCTCAGTAAGTTAGTTCTACACCCAATGGGAGGTTTTATCTATTTTTAATGTATTTTCATCATTAATTTTTGACATGTGGCTCAGCATCACTCTGAGGGAAATGTTTACATGGAACCTGTCGATGCAGTCTGAGTTCAGCCACGCACACCTGCAATGTAAATCTCAAATACCATCCTTCTCTATGGGCTACTAAGCAGACTCCAAGTCATTTTTGGTAACAGTGGAGGAAAGCACTGGAGATGGTCCTGAGAAAGGTTGAATATGAGCTATTAATTAATATGAGTGAAAATAGGTAAATGTTTTTCCAGATTCCTGCCATTTTAGTCATGTTAAATTCTGCCATCATTCATAATGAATTTTTTTTTTCTTTTTTAGCAGATGCTTAAGGAAGGGATGGTTGCTACTCTTTTAGAGGATGTTACTGTAAATTTAGGTCATGTTTCTGAGCTCCACCAACTTGAAACATCAAAGTGAATTTCTTCTGATATTTGGCCAACTTATTTAGTCATCCCTCCAGACAAAACGTTTATCTGGATTTTTGGTCTGCAGTGTGGCTAGAATGTACGCTACCCAGATGTGTTTTCCTAACTTTGATGCAATAAAATAAAGCAAACATAAGTACCCTTTTGAATACATTTTGTTATGACCAGTAATGGTTCAAACTAAGTTAAAACTATTAGATTTTACTGAACCCAGGCATGAACTTCAGCTGTATTACATCAGGGGAACAACACAAATGTTTAAACTGAGCTATTTTTGAAAGGAGAAACTTTTCTTATCAGAAAGCCTATCTCAGCCAAAATCAGTAAGAGCATTTGTTACCAATTTAGTGGGATGTGTATGTATGTGGTTATATATTAGCATTGAGAAACAAGGTCTTTTCTTCTCTACGTAATTGAGGGTACTATTTGTTAATCCAAATATTGTGCAGTAGAACTATCCATAAACTTCTGCTCAGACAATGAGGAGTTATTTCTAGATTTAAAACAGAAAAAGTTACAAGGTTAATTATCACATTTCAGACACTGAAGCATACCTGACATGTCGTATCTCTTTCTTCTGCTCCCCTCCTTCTAGCAGCCCCAGTGGGAATCATAGTCTATGTCAGCAGGACTTAAAAAAGACCTTACATATCTTGTGCCATCTCCTCTATAGACTCAACTGCCTGTTAGAATAAAAGTCAAGGATTGAGATGTTTGCATGAAAGGCTGTGATATAAATGCATTAATTCTTGTGTATGTGATGGTATGTTTAACACTTTTTTCCTCCATGGAAAGAAAGGCTTTCTTCTAGGAAGTAGAGTTGAATTGAACTTTGAGTCTTTTTGACTGTCCCTTCAAAGCATTTTTGAAGGTGAGTGATTGTTCCCCTTTAACTCTAGGTTGGCCTCTACGTTGGCCTGAACTGTCTTGCTTTTCTGTCAGCATACCAGGTGAGGCTAGGTAAGAAATGTGTTTATCTCAAAAATTGGTGAGTTTGCCACACAGCTGTTCTTTCAGTAGAGAATTGGTGCTAAACATATGGGAAGGAGTTTCTTTGATCAGTTTGTTAGCTCTTCTTGGTTTTCATTGATTTTAAGGAAAATAACAGCATGTGGGATATGAGTGGAGTTAGCAGTTGTCCTACTAAAAGCAGGGAAAAGTCATATTTGGTTGAAGGACTTTTGCTTATGATGCTGATTTTGAACTCTTCTTTTTTTTTTCAATACATTTCTCAAAGGCTAAGAGATTGTAAGTGCATCATTAAATAATGTATTTTGAAATTAATGTTAGAAGGCCATATAACTTCAGATATGTAAAAAAGTGCAGCAGGAGAACAACATAGTATGTTTTGATTAATAATAAAGCCTCAGTCCTGTAAATATGTACATACATATATAATATTGGGGTTTTCTTTACTGGACACCAATCCATAGCCTATGGTGAGACATAATCAGAACAATACTGTGATAAAATAATTTTTAAACACTAAAATAATTACTAGTTTTGCAGCTCATCTTATTTTGAACATAAGATGAACCAATTTGGAGGACAAACATTTGCTTATTTTGGTTTTATTTTTTTATTTCTGCATAAGTTTTAACTTATAGGCTTAACTGGCAGAATGCATTGCCTGAGTTTATTGTGTGGCTAAAGCAGGTGTACATGTAAAGAAAACTGCACTGATTTTGTTCCTATGAGCTTTGTGCTTGTGAATTAGCAGAGTATTTCAGGTGGCAATGTTCTTAATTTGTCAGCTTGAGAGAACAAAGTTAGATGGTGCAGTTCCAGGTGTGCAGAATGAGCATCATTTGCCATTATCTGCAGCAGAACGAATTCAGTGACCTAAAAATAGATGTTCTTTTGATCAACACCTGAAGAGTTGCCATTGGACACACTGTAATGTTACTTCAGGTGGTTCCTTTTTTGTTTTCTTTTCTATAGGTGGAGGGTCCTATAAGCTCTTTGTTTCTCCATTATTAGGTTAAGTCCACCTGCTGTGTGACTTGTCAGTAGGATGTTTTTGATCTATCAGTACTTCTCTTACTCTCATACAGTGAAATCTACATCGCTGAAAATAATCACACTTGTATGGCAGTAACTGTTGGCATAGAAGTTTAATGTCATATGAAGTAGGCTGCAGCTCAAGTTTGTAAAGGTTATTTGTTGGGGAACAAACATTATTGTGGTCTGTGCTGTACTTCATCTGTGGAGGAATGCAGGAGTCTACTTTCTCTGAAACTTACTACTGTGGCACCTTGCATCCACAATTATTTTTTACTTTCATTAAATGACACTTTTGAAACTGTCTTTCTTTGCTGATAAATCCAGTAAAACCTGGTGAACTCCAATCTTTTTGCTGAATTCTCTTCAAGTTTTATGCAGACTATGTTTTTGTCTGCGTTTTATAAAATTTGCATTTCATCATGATGTTCCTTTGTTTTGAAATGGTTACGTCTCTTTCAGGAAAAAGATATGGAAAACCTCTAATTCAAAGACAAGGTATTCAAGCAAGGATTTATATATTTTTGTGACCTTTGCACTTTAACCTGAGAAACCCATTTTATTTCCAAATCTACTGGCACATGTGCTCAAGATTTTACTACTAATAGACTCCATTATTTACTACTAATACACTCCATAAAGTGTCTCAAAATAGAAAAGTAATTTTAATGAAGGATGTCCTGAAATCAGTGTTGCAGTTAAGTTTGAGCTTCTAATTAGCCTGCCATCCATTTTCTTTGATTGCTGTATTTGGAATTTGTTTCCAGAGTGTGTTGTTTTAATTTAAACATTCTGCTTCTTAATGTTACTCCCAGGCACTGTGTTAGCAACCACAATATTTTCTAATAACTTAAAATTAGATGATAGCTCAACCTGAATGGGGAGTTCTGGAAATTTCGTCAGGTGACTCAGTATGGAGCAGAAGTGCCAAAATCACAAGTGGGATTAGGTGGGCAAGTTTCACAGCTTGGAATTTAGTGTAGTACTTCGCTGTCTTGACTGGCTTGCTGATTTGTTTGATATTGATACTTTTATTGTTAAAGGTGTTAGAGAATTTGCTGGACTGGCTCTGTTTTCATTTATACAGGTGGAAAAATATCTATATTATGTGTTAGTTGGATTTGCATTTCCTGACCTTTTTAAGATACGTCTGTCAACATGTTTATTCTTCATTATTATAATAAAATATAAATAGGAGGTGAACCTGATTTAGGAGATGTATTTTACTGTGTACTTTCTGGGAAGTAATGATTTGTGGGTTTATTCTAGACTTCTAAAACTACGCTCATTGCCTAATATCTAACATGCTGCAAATGCTTTTTCCCCCACTAGATGCATATGACTGGTCACACTGAGAGTGGTGGTCTTTAGTAGGATGAAATTCTGCCCTTACTGCATTAGTGCAATGTTTCCCCTGAAGTTAGGAAATCCTTGATTTTGCCTATTGAGCTTCGCTGTACATAAGTGTTTGCAGAGTAGTATCTAATGGGTGTCTCTTGATTTCCTGGCCACCCATAGACTCCATTGGTTTGAAATACAATTAGAAATTTGCAGAATGAGGCCCCCATTAGTTCTTTAAACTGTTTGTTTAAGTTCATGGCTTATTTTAATATTCAAAGCATGCAACTCCACCTTTTAAAATTCATTCATTTGCTGTAAATTTTTTTTAGTCATCATTACAGAGTACCATATATTTGGTGATATAAACCAAGCTCTCACTTCTCTGTCTCCATTTAGCTAATGTTTGGCTGTATTTTTTATACATTGAGGCCAATTCAACCACGGCTTCACAGTGAAACTTTGTCTTCAGTGTTCATTGACTATCAGAGATTCTGTGACATATCTGTGTGTTATTTAGCACATCCCTTGCTTAAATGGAACTTTTGTTTTGAATGGTTAAGTGAAGGATTCATAGTAACTCACTGGCTTCTTTGGTTTTGTATAATTTCTAACAGATGTTATTTCACTCAGATAAGCTACTAATTTTGTAACTCTGCTTTTAAATTTGGATTTTATAAGTATGTTATGCATTTTTGGAATATGTTTGTAGCCTTCCTTCAATAATATTTTTTTCCTCATCTTGGTATTTAATAGTTGTACCAAATGACAATAAGTTATTCACTTGCAAACCTGGCTGCAATATTACTTGAGGACCAGCTATCAAGAGGAGGTCGAGTGTCACGTATTTAGAAAGTTTTCTTCTCTGTGTTCTTCCTATTGATGATATTAATTTATCGGGCGTCTGAAAATGCTATAAACCCCTTGAAAAACCCCAACAACAACAAACAAAAACCAAAACAACAAACAAACAAGCACATAGAAAGGAGTATATTAATCAAGTTAAAATAATTTTAATTTGAGTCCTTATCACAGACAGAACACCAGGGACAATAGGAATTCTTTGTTTCTGTTACTGTAGATTTAAACAAGGAAGCTCAGATAATGAGAGGCAGCAGTATAAAACACCAAGATGTGTTTAGGTAAAACCAGTAAACTGTTAACAGTGATGCAAACAAGCAAATTTTGCCATTATATAAGTATTGCTAAGGCAGAAAAATTTTCAAAATTGATTCATAGTTATGAAGAGCTGCATGTTTAGATTTACATGAATATGAATATGCTTCCTTTAATTAGATTGCACCCATTGAAAGTAGAGCTAACCAGGTGGTCTTCGTACTTGGATTTTACTGGCATAGCTTGTTTAAATACTTAGTTTAGACAAAACAGAATTGCCTACAGAGCAGGGTGACATTGATCTTTCAGGGTTTTAATGTGGGTTTAAGTGTATTAACAATCAAGTACACTTGCGTACCCAGGCTCTGAACTCACTAAATATTTTGCAGTAATTAAAAAAAAAAGTTCTAGTTAGAGTATAGTGATATAGATAAAAGCTGGAAGAATAGAGACTTGTGAAGACAAAGGAATAACTTGTTTTTTTATTGAGTGTTGTAAAGAGGGAAAATGAAAAGGGTAGATATCTCTTTTTCCTTTTGAACTGACCACATTTATACTACTACCCCTCTGTGTAGCTGAAATGATAGTTCCTTTACCCTGGAAGATTTTCTTATTAAAATCATTGTTACTAGTTCTTAAAATGAAATCAACAATTCAGCGTGACTCTCCATTATAATAAAATGCTATCACTTTGGTTTGTTGAGATAAGACAGCTTTGATATATCTGAAGACTCAAAAGAATTTAAACAGTACAGGCATTTGGCTCTTATAGAGTATTCAAGTTGACTGCCATCTTAACTTGTGTTGTGCTTGTAGATGGTACTGCTTCATGGCAAATTCCGATTTAGAAAGGTACAGTAGAGCTGTTAATGTTCATTCTGTCATGAAAATAGCATAGAATTAAAAACCATGCAAATTCCCTTGTCACCTTGCGTATTTCCTTAATCTGGTTGGTGTAGCTTCCAGAGGCACAGATTGCTCTAGTAATTACCTGTGATGATCAATAATTTAATATTCATTAAGTGAGGCAGTAGAATTTCAGGAGGTAGCTGGGTGCATCCAGATAAAGTGTGGGTCGTCGTGCTGCGATGTCTTTCGTCTCCGCTATCTGGTCAGATCTGAGGTTGTGTTGGGCTTCACTTGGAAGTATTTGGTGTCTAGTGAATTGATGCTTTGTTGTCATCACGGTGGGTCTATGCCACAGCTTTTTTTAAAGCTGTGGTCATGGTTAGCACTAGCCAAGGCATTCTTACAGGGGTCAGATAATTGTGGCCTGAGGTACTTAATCTGCACGTCCACTCTCAGGCACCCATCGCGGTGCTGTGGGAATGCTGCAGCTTTTAGAAGAGCTCCCTTGCAGGAGTGACATGATTGTTCTTTCTGGTGACAGAATGTTTGATAAAGATCACTCTCTGACATGAATATCTTCGCCTGCATTCCATAAAGCTTTAGTCACCTGTCAAAAGCTGTGTGCACAATGGTTGTGGAGGTAGATGGTCTGTACAGGGAATCTGGATGCTAATCACTGTTTTGTTACTTTGTAAACTACTTTGAGAATTGCTTGCTAAAAAAATTAAAAATGTTTAGTCCCAGAATAAGAGATTATTCAGGATTTTGTTAATTAAATTGATATTATCACTTGTCTTATCTGTTTGAAAGGTTTGCTTTCCTGGTGTCTTAGCTTTTGTATGTGGTTGCATGCCATGTATGCAAGGTAAAAAAGGTGTCTTGTGAGGAAAAATATTTGACTTTAAATGCTTACATGTTCTGCGTGAACTAGGATATATGATAGAGACCTCTTAAAACCACAATAAAAATATTCTGTTAGATCATGTTACGGATTTAGCAACTGAATTCCATTTCTGTCTCTAAAATGAATGAATATGGGAAAGGGTGAAGTAGAGTAGTACTAAATGTCCTGTTGCAATAGGAATGAACAAGCAGTAATCCTAGCTTTTCTCAGCTCTCTCTCTTTTTTTTTTTCCTGCTTTACATGCATTAAAATCCTGCTCTATGAAGATGTAATTTTGTTTAAAAATAGTTGGAAAAGATTGGATCAATTAAGTACCTTGCAATAAATTATTCCATATTAAGCTAAGAACAATTGCCAAAAGAGACCTGTGAGCTTGTGATCTTTATTTTTGTGTGTATAACTGTGTACAGAATGGCTCTTTTGAAACCAAGTATAAAGGCTTTGATTATGGATTAACTAACTTACTGTGGAGTACATAATAGTCTTGATAATTCATCATAACTGTGTCCACTTCAGAATAATTACATTTCTATGTTATTTTCCATATTGTAACACATTTTGCATAGAAGACTTACTCCTTAAGTGCTAGGGATGAATTGTAAAGAGATTCTGTATTCCTTAAATGTCAAACTTCTGCTCTCTTCGAACTTGATTTTTGCTAAAAATGAAGATACTTGGAATTTACTAGTAAATCTTGAATCACCATTAGTTTACAGTTTTCAAATGCATGACATCTTTATAAGGTTTACTTAGCGATGAAGGAAACATGGAGAGAAATCATTATACTTGAATGCTTATGGCTGAAAAAATGAGAAATGCTCCATGCTTGGAAATTATTGCACTTAAATCCTGGCAACAGTGTTAAGGGGTAAAGTTCTCAAGATTATAAAAATACCTGTGGATTTCAGCTCTACCTTTGCAACTGTGAAATTTAGTAAAAATCTTAAATGTGTTCTTAATTGAGAGAATGGTTCTTCTTTCTTTTCTTATTAAAATATACCTTCATTAATAACTGCCTGTACTTTGCTGTAGGTAGGTGTATTGGAGCAGAGCAAGAATTTGGCCAGAAACATTCAAGCAAAAGGGGATATAAATGAAAAGCAAGTCTTGGTCAGTAGTGAAAATTCATCTAAAATCTTTGCATCTAAGCTATAGTGGAGACTGCCAGTTGCAATGTGTTTTTCCACCTGCCCTGTGAAAAAGTGAGACAGGGATAGATCTGTTAAGAAAGGTGATAAAATAGACTTTAACTAGGCGTATTGAACATTTACTGAGAGAATTGCAGATACAGTTGAGAAATTATGGAGAAACCATGACTGAATCTAAGGATCTCAGTTTGCAAAGGGTATGGATTCTTTATTCTCCTCAACTATTATAAAATACAGTTACAGATAATGTTCAGGTGAAAATAAAACAGTTAAAAATGTGAGTGTCATGGTTTTAGTACTTATTAATCCTTAATTCTGCAAGCATTTGAATGAAAAAACCCAGAATGCTTCTAAAATTTATAGCTGTTGTCCTGGGAGTATATTTAGTGTAATTTTCCTTTGTAAGGAAAGATCGCCTTTTTTTTTTTTTTTNTTTTTTTTTTTTTTAATTTTTATTTTCGCCCTCATATTAAGTATTAACTGTGGAACCATATATTGTCAAAGTGTCTTTAGTCCCTTCCAGCTGCTTTTTGTGTTGCTTTGGCTTTCAGTTCTCAGCATATCTCAAAGGGTGTGTTTTTTGACAACATTTTTTCAGTCTGTGTTAGAGGCTTTTTTAAAAACTACAATGACTCTGTGTGCCTTTATTATAGTATGGTAATTCATATTGTATTATTCTGGATATTCCAGATCTCAGAAAGCTATATTAGGTCACTTCTTCATCTATTAACAGGTACTTAGAAATGCTTTTTTCCCTCTTTGGTTTCTCTGCAAGAGTAAAGTAGAACTTGTCTATATGCAGTCATGTAAAGATTTAATTGCTATATGTTTCATTGACCTGCACCTCTCCTTTAGAAACTTAGGCCTATTACTGGTCTACTATTTGCTTGTATTATTGTGCCTTTAGAACTGTAGAATTTTGTGCCAAACTATTTTACTGGTTGTACTTTTTAGCATTTTTTTATGAAACTGCTTTCAAAATAGTTTATAGGCTTAGTACATTAGGTATTGTTTGGGAATACTGGGATTTTTTTCTATATCTGTAGCCTGTGAAAGGGTGAGCATCTCCTTTGTTCATGGCTATAAAATGGAAAGAAAGCCCATTCTGAAATGGAAGATCCTTAATGTAAAAGGCCATGTCAGTTACTTCTCTTTTTGTGTTTTATGCCGCTGAGGTATACAGTACAGCGTCAGTTGAAATATAGCACAGAGATGACCTGGAATTTATTAATCAGTCTACACAGTGTCCTTCACCTTTGTTGCATAAGTGGGGTTCACGTAGTGGTCACACAAGTGCAACAAGTGCAAATGCATTTGCTTGCTTCTTAAGTAAAAATGATATTAACTGAGCATTATCCATAATCAGATACATCTAGCTTGCCTTTATTCCAAAATCCAGGAATTCTGAATTTATCCGTTGCACTATGCCATCCAGTAACGATATTGTAGGAAGCATACTGATGAATGTCATCAGCATGTTAAATTCATATTAGCGTATTTTTCTTCCCAAAGTCTCTAAATGCATATTGGACAGGAAAGGGTATTAGGTATTTGAGGGGGTGTGTTAGACTGAGGAGAACTTGTCTGCTGTTGTTGCTTTTCTCCTCAGAAAGATGAGGCTGTGTAGTGCATACAGTTACTGGTTATAGTGGTCAGATGCAACTGATGTGAGTAGGGTACTATGCAAGGTTGCGTTTTTCATGTAGCTTTGTCACCCAAAACTCTGTTGAAAAGTAACTGCAATAGGGAAGTCCACCTTGTGCAGAACATGAGGTATAAAGAACATCAGGGCTTTGGTTTGACCAAATGGAATGCGAGCACAATTACATCAAGTGGCATGTCTGTGATAACTGTTACTCTTCTCTAACAAAAGTATGTTGTGATGGTTTCCACTAGTTGGGGTTAGTTTCTGACTTCTTCTTTGCATGGTTAGCTGGGCTTTTTTTTTTTNTTTTTTTTTTTTTTTTTTTTGTTCGGTGTGTGTTTTGTTAGTTGGCTCTGATTTATGTAGTATTTGGACTCATGAGTGTCCTGTGGGTTCTTCATTTTATTTGGAAACGTTGCATTTTAAAATCTAAAACAAAAGCTATTAACACATTTTGTTTGAAATGTTTCATATTTATAGTTCCCTAAAATTCTGTTTTCTTTATCTTCCCAGTCACATGGGAGCTTGGAGGGAACACACACACATTTCTAATGCCAGTGTTGCAGATTAAAAATAGTTTTCCTCCACCAAATGCTAACAGCTGGTTGGCTTTGTTTCCCTGCTGAAGATGCATCATATAGTATTTTCATTTTCCTGCTGTTGCCAAATGTTAATGGATTAAGCTCTGCAAGTTTTGCTTTGTAAATTCTGTTTTTATACTAATTACACTTTAACTGCATTTCTGTGAGGCTTTTCACAACTCCAGTCAAGCACCTATTACCCCATTTTGAAGATAAATAAACAGAAGGAGAAAGTGGTTGAGAGAGATGCTTTGTGTTTGTTTAAATGACAGTGAAGATAATCAGCCCTGCTGTAAGCCAAGTATTATTCAGGCAACATGAAGATGTAGTGGCATTCAAGAGAACAGGTCTTGTAGGTTGTGCTCTGCCAGGATAAACCTCTGACCTTTGTTCCTTTCTTTTAGCTGAAGTAATTCAGTGCAAATACCGCAGAAAATCTCTTATTGTTGTGTTTAAATGATAGCAATTGCATATCAAAATCTCTGTCATCTTCGCTTTTCACCAGTGATATAAAACATCTAAACATTGTATTTCAAAGAAGAAGGCATCTATAGTAATATTTTCCAAAATATCAATTTTTGTAATGTTGTATGTGGACATTATATACAATGACAAGTTATATTTGAACTGAGTATAATATCATACAATAGCTTTTGTTTTCCAGCATCTTGAAGTACTCAATAAAACTGTCTTACCACCTTACAGGAGGTGAATCTGCCATTTTATTTAATTTTGAAAATTCTTTCATAATGTCTGGTGGTTAAAGTGGTATTGCCTTCTTATACGTGATCCATACTGTTTACATTTTGGCATAAAAGTTGAAGCAAGTAGTGCAAAACATGGAGAGAGCCAAGAGTTAATGAAATAACAGATGGCAGTTATGTTCATTTGGAAATAATTATATACTGCATTTTTAATTCCATAAAATAAATGTGTTGGTTTTGATTAAGAGACTAGGCCTACTGGTCATACAGTGATTAGTACTTTGTGTGGCATAAAACTGAAAGTTAGCTTCTTATAATGTAATATGTGATATGATGGGGATCAATTTCATGAATGCTTTCAGTATATGCTTTAAACAGAATTCTTTCTACACTAATTGTACTAGGTAGATTAATCCTGTTGCCATATAGACTTGAAATATCCTTGGGTATGCGAAAGAAAAATCTAGGTAAATGATAACTCGTTTAATACTCTGCGGTCTGTGTTTATGGAAAACAGAATTCCTCAGGATCTTCTAAAGGAAAACAAGAGTGTGCCAAAGGTAATTTCAGTGTTGAGTGTTCGTGGATGGTAAAACTGTACTTAACAGACGTTTGTAATTTTTGCAGGTAATAGCTCTAGCAGATGCAGCAGAAGAAAATCAAGCCAACATGTTCCGGGCATTAACAAAGTTGAAAAGTGGCACGCATCTGGTGATTATGCTGATTAGTCTGTGGCAGAAGCTCAGCGCTGATCAAGTTGCTATTCTGGAAGCAACGTTTTTGCCATTAGCAGAAGATACACAAGAGCTGGTAAGAATATGTAAGAGCTGCTTGAAAAAAGCTCATTGACAGAACTTTAAGCACTTCAATCTACGTGTTTCCCCATGTACTTTGTTGAAGACTGTCCTTTGAAGTGATTTAGTAGCATTATTAGGTAGGTGTTTGATGCAAACTACATTGACTTCACAAGAAAGTGGTAAAGAAGTAGGTTTTAGAATGTTTTATTAGAAGACATGGGTGATACCACTTAACTCCTGCTTAATCTGTCCTTATCAAGCCAAGTAGGAGTGTCCTACATAAGTTTAGCTGGTTTTAGCTTCTGTCCAGTTATTAGCACAAATAGAATAGCCCGTTTCTTTTAAAGACTCTAATATAAATGCTGTATCATACACATACGTGCATGCTCACATGCACACATACCAATAGAACTATAAAATATAGACATGTACACACAGCAGTATTTTTAATCTATTAAGCATTTGCCACACTGTGTCTTCAGTGTTTGCACATCAGTTTATATAATGAAAGAAAGTTATTAAAAAGAACCCCTATGAATAGATAATGTACTTGAGTTCTCCAAACCGTGCTCTAGATATCCCTGCACTGTATAGATATCTTGCAAATTCTTTTCTGATTTAGTGAGTGTGATGATGTGAGATTGTGTGCAAAATTTGGAAAACGGTCTGTTAAGAAAGTCTTTCCTTGCCTAAGGTCCACAGCTAAACACTGCTTTAGCTGAATTAAGGAGTGTTCTAAACTTAAAACAACCAGAGTTGATCTCCAGTTAGTTTCAAGCCCAGCCTTTTAACTGGGTTCTAGAAGAAAGGACTTCAAGGTAGTGTGCCACAATTAGAAGAGAAATAGACTCTGACATTAATACATCTCAAAAGTTTCTTTTAGGTATCTGAACTATAAAGTGTACTGTATAACCTTTCACAAATGACTTCTATAGGATGAAAAATAAGAGTTATCTAAGAATACGTTAAAGTTAACGGTAATTTTAATTTTCATGTTCTGCACAGGGTTTTCACAATGTACAGTGCATCCAGATTTTGGTACATACCCAAAATTCTTAGGATGGTTTGTGGCCATGTAGAAAGCTTGTGCTGGGTTCCAAGTGAATCTAGGATCATATTAAATTTCTGCCCTTGTGGGGAAAGTGTTTTGGCATTTCACATGATTTCCACCCATAGCAGGAAAAGCAAACCAGTTTTGTTGAGATTTGTTTGGAATTTTTCCTCATTTAAACTTGAAAAATCAAGCTTCACAACTGAGGAATATGCGTTCCCATGAATGGAACTGAAAGTTCATATGAATCTCATAAGACCAAACAACCATTTTTTGTATGACTCACTTTTATTTTGCTGTCAGGAATTGCATTGCTTTGACACATGTTTTGATAAAACATGGTGAAATCTGTTGCATGTCTTATAATACAGGATATCACTTCAGGATATATTTTGATGTGGTTTTGATAGTCACCAATATTCCATGTTAAAGCTGTGAGACCTCTCATAAATATTGTAAGGATGTACATCCTGCAGAGCAGCCAAGATGAAAAATGTAAACCAACAATAACTGGAGGTGGAAATGGAAATGAAACCTTTACAACATACTGAAATACGTGCCATATTGAAGTTGTTATCGTACCACAGAAATCTGAATGTAATTTAAGGAGAAATTTAGGCAGGGAAGGGGGAAATCTTCTGACATACCGATGATATTTACAGACAGAAGCTCCTAGCTAGCGTTCAGGTTTCCTTGCAGGCAGTTGAGTGGAACGCTGGTGAAAGAAAGTACTCTGAAGAATTTTTATTTACTCTTCAAACAATTCTGCACAATGGTTTCTTGTGTTTTTATTTGGAGAGAATGTGTTAGAAGACAGTTTAGATGCAGTCTACGTCTCAAGAACACTTTCTGCCTTGTAAGCATTAAACTATGGTAATGTTTTTTTTAATAGAAGGGAAATGTTTAGAATATACGGTTACCATAAAAAGAAATGCTTCTCTGACCATGACATTAATATTATTTTCATACATGCCATTCCATTTAGAACAGATTGCATCTTGTTTTCTAGACCTGGTAATCACTCCAGTTAGATATTTAGCAAATACAGAAGTTGTGTTTTGTGTTCCCATTGTTACGAATTTTTTTCTCAGACTGCTTAATGGTTTGTGTTGCTGAAAACTTTTGTGTAAGAACAGGTAAAGTTTGTTTTTTCCTGTCTACAAAGATATAGCGAAGCAATACTGCAAACTTACGTGTTTTCTGGGAATAACAGATATTTGGCATTGTATTTTATTTCCAGCGGTAAACTTCTAACTAGCACCTAAATGGTATTGATTTGATTAATCTGACTGAAAGGTTTGCTCTAGTTTAATATTGGAAATACAAGGACATTCCCCTTTTTCAGTGATTCTTTCATGAATTCTGCACAGTGTGAGTATAATAACACCAGAAATTGAATGAGGACTCTCAGGTCTCTGCTTTTGACCAGTGTGACAAATGAGCTAATACTTCTGCTGATGAAACTATTAAGAAAGTGATGCTAAAACTGAATAATAGTTAATTTTGTTCGTGTGGAAATTAAATGCAGTTTTGTCCCAACATACTTTGTAACTGTGGGAGTAAAATGAAACCTATATTCAATATATAGAAGCATATATTGTTAGTATTTCAGAACACAGTGTTACAGCTCCATGCAAACTATACTTTAAAATGTATACTGGTTTTGAGTCCTCTGTTTTGCTGTCTCTTGAAATATATGGTAGAAAACTATATTAGAGTGCTTTTGGAGACTAAAGAATCCATGATCACTGTAATAATATTATTGATGTATTAGATTTTCTTTTTTTTTTTTTTTAATGTGATTCACTTTATTTCCAGAGAGTTGGTGACTGTTCTGTAGGACTAGAGTATTTGTTATTAGCTTATAACGAGGAGTGGCAACAATTTGAAGTACTATGAAGTCTGAAAAATGAAAAAAGCAAGGAACATTTTAAAGGATGTTTTTCAGTTATTATAATTTACCAAGCTGCATTTTCTAGATTGAAAAAGATAGTTGAAAAATACCAAGTTTGTGATAAAACATATATTTACAGTAGGAAATCGTTTTGGGAAGGGAAGAAATTGGTCCAGGCTAATTTAAAGGGTTCAAAGGGTTCATGCTACATAGGATAGTTTTGATATAATGGTTCCATGGCATCTGGACTGACTGATGGCTTGTATGTCTGATCATTAAGCTATTAATGCTTTCTTTGTTTAAGATATTACAAAGGGAAAAATGTCTGTCAATACTAACATTCTAACTTTAGGACTGAGGGAAGACCATCACCAGTATAGTCACCAATAGTAACTTTACTGAAGAATAAATACTTTCATAGTTCTCGTGATGTTACCAAATAACAACATACAGATGCTTCATTGCTCAGAATCATCTCTTTCTTGGTATAGTCACATTTGTGATACTGTAGTTAGTAGTAACAGCTATGAAATGGCATCGAGGAAGTACATTTTCATCTCCTTATATTAATGTTTGGAATTGTACCAACCAAGTAAATGTCTGTGTTCGATCTTAATTTCTTATTGAAGTTGTAACTGAGAAGAAAAAAAGTGCCTGAGGGTGAAATGCATATCTTTAAGTGACTCTATGATCCAGTGTTATTAACTTAAGTTAGTGAATATAAATTTGCTGCTTTACAGTGGTGATTAGATAAAGTAGAAAAATATACTTTAAGGCAATGATGAGAAAGAGGTGGTGTCAGAAGAAAATAATGAAGTGCCTAGTAAGAGTCATAGGAGTTACAATCAAAAGTGTCTGTGCTTTCTGTAAGATAATGATCTGAATGTAAATCACCAGAAAAAGAAAAGATCAGTCACTTGGGAAAGGCTAGATAGCATGCTAGGTTTTATGTATGATAGCAGATGGGTTTTAATGTAGAGTTCTTAAGTAACGTAGAAAATAAGCTTTTGTGGGAAGAATCCTTTACTGAGTGAAAGTTCTCAAGATTAAAGATAATGTTATTTCTGTAATTCCATGAGGCTTAATTCTGTTAAGACTGACAGCAGCAAACTTTTAATTGAATTTTTCCATTAATGTATAGTGCTATTGAAGCTTTGAGCTAATAATTACATCTTTGGTGAGAGTAATTTTTGAGCCTTAATTCTTAGAGTTTATTGGAAATTGTCATTTTTCACAAATTCTTTTAATTAGAGAATAATCCAAGCTAGGTCTTAATCATAGTAAAATACATCTGGAATTAGTTTTTTTGTGTCTTATATTTTCTGTACTCTCCTTGTTGTTTTAACCACTTTTTAAATGCAAAGCTCCAACTGTGTAAAAGACCAAAATATTTTAAAATATGCTGAAACATATTATATTTTATTGTTCACCATAGGCAAGTACAAATTAGCTTTTGGTATTTTGTAAATACTTTTAAAATTTCTTAAACAAAACAAATGAAACCAGCCAAGCAAACAGATTCAAAACCACCACAAGGCAATGGACAGTGACAACTTGCAACTTGTAATCAGTTTTCCATACAGTTGTATATTTCTGTGAACAGACAAGTTTATGGCAGGTACATTGTTCCCCTCCCCACCTTCTTCTTTCTTTGAACAAGGTGGATAATACAGCTTAAAATAAGTAGTTTTAGAGGGAGAAGCACATGAAATTTGTTGCCTTTTTTTCCCAGCTGGGAAAAATACTTTACATTTAATGATGTTGACTATCCTTTTTCAAAAACCAACACTAACAAATAAGTCTTCCTACTGTTTAAATCAAGGCCGTGCAACAGAACCATTCAGAAAGGCTATTCTGTTGCAGTCAAGCAAATAAGTCCAGTAAAAGTGTGTGTGTGGGAAGCTAGTGGGTTTTAAACTTTTAATCACCAAAATAAAAGGAAGGAGCTTTAGGTTTTTCCTGGTGAAAAACATAATTTTTTAATAAAAAAATGTCAGCCTCAGTCTTAAGTTTAGTTTTGGTTCAAAGCAGCATAAGATTGACAAGTGAGGGAAAGATGGGGTGAAGGAATGAGATTCCCACTCCTCTCTGGGCAACAAAGGTCTGGTATGAGGGAGAGGTTAAAAATGGAATAGTGGTACCTGGATCCTGTCAATGTCCTTTGCTCAGGAAAGTATATGTGACCCTGCTGGAGAAGAGAAGTAAGAGTGTGGCTCAAACACCAGCCTTCTTTGATTTTATGTTTCGATATGGAAGTGAAACTGTTTTGATCTGTGCTCTGCCTGCTCACCTGCTTTCAAGAGGACTGGAAGACACCAGAGACAGCTAGAGTAGATGAAGAGGACGAGGTTGTAACACCATTAAGTTACTACAAACTGACGTGTAACCACTTCTACTTTACTTTTGTTCGTGGTAAGTAATTTGAGTGAAAGAGGGAATTTGATGAGTGAAGTGGTGGTCTCCCCACTACTTTAAGCACTGTCACAGTTCCTTTAAATGTTTGCGAATCATTCTCTTCCTGCACTTAATTGTATTTACTGAAAAGGCAGTGGGGTATGGCAGATATAGCAAGTTGGAAGCACGTTACACAACTAACTAATAGTCTTCATCTGTCGCCGAATTGGTGTGATTCTTCACAGTGAATTCTGTGGGTAGAAAAGTGTCAACGTTTTGTTGGTCTGAGAATGAAAGGCTTAGTGGTCTGTTTAAACTTTAGTGTATTAATGAAAAACTAATATATCTTTATCTGTTGCTTCCCACTTCAAAGGACTAGCAGAAGAGGCTATGCCCAATTGTATTTTCCAATTGGTTTTTGTAGTGGCTGGTAAGAAGAGGACATAAGACTTTTTCTTTTTAAAATACTCACTTCTGCTGGTAATAGCACTGCTTTTCAAAAAAAGGTTTCTCTTTCTCTTCCAGATGCCATGAAATACATTTAAACAAAATCATGCATAAATGGGTTTCGATGTTTGTTATGAATTGTAAAAATCTAAGGACAGAAAGAATTATTGTTTATCTTGTTTAATTGATTCCCTGGCACTTGTATCAAGCTCAGAACAAGCATTCAGCCTTGGTATGAACTTTATGCTAATGGAGAATCTGACATATCTGTTGCTTAGATGTATTTTTTTTAAGTTTTGAGAATAAATTTTGTATTTAACTTGAGCTGTCACCTTATTTATTCTGCCAGTATTAGAGATACTGAAGTTAATATTCTGTGGGCTGTCTCTGTTGTGAGCAGAAGCTTACGCAGGGATCTTATTTCTTGGTGTAAATCAGTCAAGGCAGAACTGTGTTCTGCTGTGATTAGTTTGCCTCCAGCGTATATCACCTCCTTTAAAACTAACTTGAATATCCTACAAAGTATTGCAGTTGTCCCACGAGACGTACCTTTGTTTGACAGATTAAATAACCCTCTGTTATCAGACATCTGTCTCCGTGTAATATTGTGATGGGAACCTCTAAACTTTCTCTTTGTTAGGGGAGCATAATCTATCTAGTTCAGGTACAAAGAGAAGCTAAAATATTTTAGTCTAGTGGTAATTACTGAATGTGTGCTGCATACCAGAAGTTCAGATCCGTTGTCATCTAAACTGCTTAATGACAAGAGTGATGCATTACAGTGATTATAGCAATGTTGTTCACCAAAAGGTCTTAACACTCAATATAGTTAATCAGTGATTCTTTCTTTTGGGTTGTTTCTTTTAAAGAAGCTGATTGTCAGTGGAGAATTCCCTTGATATTGTGTCCTAATTGAAGGATATGCAGACTTCTGCTATTTATTGAAAAGTATTGTACTAGTGTTTTAGAAATATTATCTGATTTATGATTGGTTGTAATATTCCACTGGAATTACTTATATACTGAAAAAAAATATCAGTTTTGGCATTATTAGTGTATCACCTTTATATTACATAAGAGGACAGTTGGTTTTATTTTCTAATTGTCTTACATCAGTTTAAAGCTATGATACTTTTATTTTAAGTACTGTAATGCTATGTTAGTATCTGATTTTAAAAAAGCCAACCATGTATCATGGCATTTTCTAGAAAATAAGATAGAGATACTCCCAATAATTTTATGAAGCTCTCTATTTATCTTGAAGATATGACTTAATGATGTGCAGCTGAATTCATAATTTCCCTCAGATCTGGCAGTCAGAAATGTTTCTGAGAAGGTAAATGAAGATCTAATCGCTGAACCAGGGGAGAGAACAGGGGGAACCAGTTCTGGTATTACTGCTTTTGGTTTATTGATAGTTGTTCTTGGTTCTAAATTGCAATCATAATGTAACATTTTTTGGTCATTATTAGATAACCTGTAGCTATTGTTCACACATTGTGTTGTTGTATAATATGCCTACTAGAACTTACGAAGTTATTGCTAGGTAGTGTGAAAAGAAGTCATGTGAATCTTTCATCTTGTTAAAAGATCCCAGAAAACAACTCACTAGGTTTTTACTATGATCTGCAGAGTAGCTATTTTTTTCAGATGGAAGTTTTTGCTTTCAGTTAATGGTAAGATGCTTAGTCTTAACTCCTAGATTAAGAATGATATATCAGTATTCTCTAATCTGCACAGGTGGTGGTAGACTCACTTTACAAAAGGTTAGGACAGATAAAATTCAAAGAACATAAAGAATGCATAATTTATTTCTGCCATGTTCAGGCTTTTTCAATGAAGCAAGAATTAGACATAGCCAAAATATGGGGTTTGATACCTCAAAAGTCAAATAGGCATTTGGTTATAAGACAAGGCTGGACGAACAATGGCGGAGTTAATTATCTTTGCCCAAGCTATTGGGCAATGATTCCAGCATAAGTTTGAAAATTGACTACCCAAGTAAAGATGCAAGTCCAGTTTGCCAGTATCCTCGTTGTCCTCACCTGTGCATTTTGGGAGAATAGAAATCTGACAATTTGAAGCTGAGTTTAAAGTTAGTGGTGACTAGATCAAAAGTACTGTGAGAATTTAAATACAAAATAATTTTTTTGCCAACTTGTGTGTGTGTGGTTTTGTTGGTGTTTTTTTTTCAGAGCTAAAATATTTGAGTCTGTATGGTTCCATATTTGACAGCATTTGGAAACAAAAACTCGTTTGTCAGGCTCTCATAACATTTTATGTAATCTGTTGAAGGATATTGTACTAAGAGAATGAAAGTTCCTCCCCAAATGTTACTGATATGAAAATAGAATGTGAGCTGAGATGCAATGAGATATCTCAAGAAGCTTTTTTTTTAGTATGTGTTTTCCCTATTTTTTTTCTTCAGACCAAGTACGACAAGGTCTGATTTCTCTTCCCCATATTAAAAATTATCTTGCTCAACCTCCCTCATGGAAGTTATAGACCTCATTTATGGCAGAGCCACTGTTGGATGTATAGCATTCTTCAGCAAGATGCATGACTCCTGATGTGTTTGCACGCCTGCAGACAGCTTTGACAGCATCTGCAAAATCCAAACAGCACCTCAGTTTTCCTTGGTAGCTGGTGAAAAGTTCTTGAGGAAAAGAAAGATGAAGTGTTAGATGATTTCAGTGCTAAAAATCAAAACAACAAACCTCTGAAGCTGGCAACAAGGAAGCCAAACTGCTCCATTCATGCAGTGCATACAAGACTTTCTTTCATCAGTTTCCAGAAAGGGATCAATGGCTGTAAGAAGTCAAGTTAAAAAGAAAATTAAGATGACAAAAAAACCTTCAAAAATTCAGGATTTGCTAATGGCTTCTACAGAAACCCACAATGTGTGTGAAGTTTCACTATTCCAGACAGGATGTATTTGTATGACAACAAACGAGCATCACTAGTGGAATAATTGTACAATTGGGTTGTTAGAATTTATCTGTTGAAAAACATGCGCTCTTCCCTATCTCTCACCCCCTCTGCCTTAAAGATCTTAATAATTTGCAATTTTGTCCAGAAATAAAACAATAAAAACCACAGGTGTTAGAATACACTCTGTGTTGCTCCAATTTTGATATATGAGACAACCTGAGAGAAGAGTTGGGCAATATAGATAGATTACTTGTGAAGAAGAAAACTACTGTATTAATTCTAGTCTAATTCTGACCTAATTCTAACCTAATATTGAAAGTTTTTCTGTGCAGATGAAAAACATCTGATCCTAAAGGATGCAGCCCATTAGGAAATTTGGCTACAATAATCAGAGATTAATTAAATTTTAGTGGAAGAGTCACCATCTGTAGTCATCCTGATATGTTTTGGTGAATAATGCATTTTCCTGAGAGCGAATTACTAAACTCAAAAGCATGGAACAGTTGGGCAGTTGTAGAAATATTATGACTATGATCCCCATTCTGGAGGAGTTCTTACAGGTGATACACTCTCTAATTGTGTTATCTGTTGTTTCATTAATACACAAAACCCTACAACTGCTGATAACCATATTTTGTTTCTATGAGCAGGGCTTTCTTCTGAGTTGGACTTGGAAAACGCATTAAAATATTGAACGATGAAGGTCATGATCATGATGGAACACAGCTTTCAGAACCTGTGTTTAGTAATACTTGTTTTGCTAGATTCCTAAAACACCTACTACTTTAATACTCTCCTTCTGCATTATGTGGTAAAATATTAGTTTAGGAGCACCATTCTTAGAAGACAAATATTACATATCCTGTAAGATAGTGTCAGAAACATTATTTTGATTTCTAAGCCATATGCATTTTCAGCTTTCTTTCCATACCTGAAGACATTATAGAAGGAGGTTTTGGCAAATCTTGATTTAAGTTTAATGTCCATAGAATAGAATCCTCAAAAAACTTATATTTAGTGCAGAAGTATTCAGTGGTTTGTGAATTGTGTGAGGACAAAAATACCACAGAAAGAACAAACTTTTAAATGGCAAGTGCACTTTTCAGGAAAGAATCTCTCATATAGATTTCTGCCAGGTAAAGCTGCCAAAGGATATCAATATATTAATATCTTTACCAAGCAGGACTCAAAATGGGAAGTTCTTGTAGAAAGTTGTTTATGCTGATGGAGTTTCTATTAAATAAATATTTCTACATTGAACAGATAACATTGCTGTTTCTGTTGTCACTGACAGTTAGAGCACAGCTGTGCAGAAATGACAAGTTTATCTGTGACACTTCAAAAAAAACCCAACAACTTGTAAAGGATTTTTTCTAGAGCTGATATTTCCATTCTACTATCTCAAAATGTGAGAGCATCTAATTAAAATTTTAGTATCTGACGTAGCTTGAAAATATTAGTTAGCATGAATAGTTATTGTTGAATGGCTCTGCACAGATTTGTTGTGCTATACTTAGACTTGTTCAATAAACGTTGTAAAGAGATCTCATACATTTGCATGTGTAAGTCTTGATTCCTTTCTGTACTCTTCTATTAGTTGTTGTTCATACTCTCTTTAATCTTTTACACCTTAAATATCTATTGTATCAGGATTCCTACAGAGCTTGATTGTTCAGGAGATGACACTGTGGTCAGAGTCATCAAGATGTTACCTTTTACTTCTCTGGTTTTTGCATTTGTCTTTTATCCCTTGTGTTTCAAGTAAAATGTAATTTGTATGGAGTAGGTAAGCATGCCAAGTCCAAATCCTTTTAACATATTTTGCAATGTACAGAAGACTTGCAATCCTGCTGGCATGCTGTCCATCTGCAACTGTCTACTTTTCAATGAGCTCTAAGAAATATTTTCACATATTTCAGTTTACTTTAACATGTTCTTTCATATGTTCTCTGATCATTTGGACAATAAGCCAAATTGTTATGCTGTGTTGATATAGCTTACTGGGTATTTTTATGGAAAAAAAAATCATAGCGTGGTGGATTGAGGTGTTCTAGATGTAGTGCAGCTGATGTTGTTACTAGGATGGATTTCAGCTGACTACGGTGATTGCTTAGAGCTACTTTTGCACCTCTAGATTCTGTTCCTGAATGGGAGTCAGTATTTTGGCAGTTTAGGGATATGGACAGTATCATGCACATTGAAGTAGCTATTTTAATTCTACTTTTTCTGGCTTTTATGAGTCTTGTGAAATGGTAAAGATTTTTTTTTTCCCTGATGATCACAAGCCACTCTGACTTGCTAAAAGGAACGGACAGATTTAATTTAAACAAAACTAAATGGCCTAATGGAGAAAGAGCCATGAAAACATCTAACCATTGTAGAATAATACTGTGGTGTACTGGGCTTATATCATCAGCAGGCATTCATTGAGAAGTTGTTGCTTTTCTGCCTTACCTAATACAAGAATGGAATTGGTTCTGAAAGTCTTTGTTGGACTTGGGGGCAAATACTTCTGCTTGAATCTCTTTAACCAGAGTCAAAGATATGGCAAAGATTTCAGTAACTTCCAGTCCTGTCTATGTATTTAATGTAAGCACACTTTCAAGAGACAACATTCACCTTTCAACTACAGTCAGAACTATCTTCTTGTGGCATTTATAACAATGTTTCTTTTGTTTGCAGACTAAATCATTAACTCATTAACTTTGTATCGTTTCAAACTTTGTAGGTTTAATTTCCAAACTAAATAATGTCTTTTATGCGTCTGGCATTTACACATTTGCTTTGTCTTGTTTTGCTTTCGCATAACAAGGATATTTCTATGAGTTTGAGTGGTACAATTGTTAATTCTACTGACCTATTATATACTTAAGCATCACAGAGTGAACTAGGGTTTACATTCAAATAAAACTTTTTGTTTATCTCTTATATCCAGAGAAGAGAAATACTGGAAGACTGATAGCTTGGCAAAATTGGGTTTCGTTGGTAGTCCGTATTAAAATAGAAGAAAAGGCATTGCGGTCTTATGGTTAAAATTACAAACATAAATGATACTTTTACTTGTGTTATGGTGCAATGTAGTGAACTGGTTAAAATTTCAAACTTCACAAAAGCCCCTGCATGTTCAGTTTCCATGCTTTGGCTTACTCTGTCTTGGGCATTTTGGGTTCAGAGCCTTTGTAGGATTTTAGCTCTGGTGCATTATGTGAATTTATGACAATTGCAGAGTACTAAAGGAAAGGAAATGCTGTGTCATAAAATCTGAGCTTTTGTTCTCAACACATCCCAAGGCTCCTTTCTGACTCCCAGTTGCATCGTTTCTTTGCTTATGTGTGTTCTTTTTAAAGCCCAAGAACTTTGTATGTATTATTTAGATCTATTACAGGTTTTTCTCACAGGACAAAGTATAGCTCACAAAGATTGCTCTAGCAAAAGTCTTTTGTAAATATACGTACTCAATATAATGTTAATTTTTGACTTTTCAGAATAAGGGTTTAAGAAAGAAGTACTTATCAGGCTGTTTCTAGAAAGCAACATACCTGTATGGCTAGTTGCCATAATATGGTCCAGGTAAAAGTTGATTATTATTAGTAGTGTCATAACTTCAGAAGGCTTGATAATATTTTTAAATATCTTTACCCGGGTTTTATGTACACTTTATATATTTAAGATTTAAGATATTTAAGTCCCGTAGGTTATCCTCGCAAATCATAGATTTGACTACCCACTGTTTCTCAATGATTAGTCAAATTGATCTGTCTGGAGTTTACCAGTTAGATGGGGCTTGACTTGGCTGTCTAGATGTGTGTTCAAAACCGTCAATGTTTCAGAAGAACTTCTAGTAAAGTCTAATATTAAACAGTATGGAGAAAAGTAGACTTTCAGTTTATCCATTACCTGTGTAAGTACGGCATAAAAATTGTTAAAACCTGTTGAATTTTTTCAGGTTGAAAGCAACAAATGGTTTTATTTTGCGTGGAAAGTGCACATTGTGAAACTTGTAGGTAAAATATCCTTATTGTTTGTTTGTTTGTTTTGTTTAAAGTGATGTGAGAGAATGTGCTGTATTATTATGACAGTTAGTTATTGTCATAGTTACTAGATCTCGTCTGTGTTGGAAGCAGTTCAACCCTTGTTCTGAGGGGAAACATGCGGCAAAACCTCTGTTTCCGCCAGAAATTCCAGTGTGATGTTTGCAGCAGGGGCTGTTAGATTCTTGGTGTTTTCCAAGTGAAATCACTTTAGTGTCTTTAGAAACTGGACTTGGTACTTTTTCTTGTTCATGCGTTTGCAATGGAAACCAACCGCCGTAAACATCTGTGCTGTGCAGCTAGATCAGATTTTGACTGGACCTCTGTAGCAGCAGTTTAGGTTAACCAATACTTCATCTTTCACTCCATTAACTTCCAGTGATTTATGAATGACGCTATTCATAGAGACAAGGGGAATCTAAAAACCAAAGAAAATGCTTGCGGACAGTTATACAGTATAAATGTTAAGAAGCTAAACTATATGAGTAAACTTATAAAATCTGATAAAAAGCCCTATCTCATGCTTCTCCATGCATGTCCTATACATCTTAACAACTGTATTGAAATCCTTCTCTCAGATCCTGCCTCTGTGTGTGTGTCTAGTCGGCCTTGTCTGTTGATCGCTCTTGGGGAGTGGGGTCTTGCAGCCAAGCAGCAGGCCGCAGTGCTGTGCCTCCTAACAGGGCCTGACCTCCAGCTTCACTAGAACCACATTCCCCACCTGCATGTTGTGTCGGAGGATCAATGCCCTTTCTACAGCCTGACAGTTTATCTGCAGCATCTCACATGTTGGATGAGCCTCCAGTTTTATTGTCTAGAATTTTAGAACAACAGTAGGTTAGTCATTTAGCCTGCAGGGCACATCATTTTGGAGCTTTCTTCTTGTTTGGCAAATGATAGAACCTAAAAATATTCTTAAAAATTAGCTACTCTAGGTTAAACCTATGCCAAAATGAGATTGAATGTATAATCACAGTCACGCTCAGATAAGCTGTAAAATCTGAGGAACATTAAGGATAATATATATGGACTATTAAGTGATATGTACTACTGCACCTTAGTCCTGCTAGTATCACAAATCTACATTTGGTCTGCAGACTGCAGTGTATACAATTTTGTCAAAAGAAAGTGCCAATCTCTACCTATTACCTACAAGAGAAAACTACTAATATATACGTGTAAAATATGAAGCTAAGCCTTTCCCAGTGAAAAAGTTAAATAAATGAATTAAGTATTTTTCGTATCTATTTCAGCTGATATAGTCAATATGAAGAATTTGCATGGTTTAATAATGCATCTTTTTGTGAGTCTCGACTCAGGTTTGTTGTGTCAGTTATGGTAATGCTTGCTGGTCATAGAATGATGGATTACTTGTATCACACTCCTGCTGAAGATGTTTCTTTCAGACCTCAAATATGCAGAACACTACACAGAAAGCTATTAGTGAATATTACAGCTGTGACTGTAGAATCATTCTTCAGTGTGTGCTATAGACTAGAACACCTTCTGTTTCAAACACCTTTTAGCTCTTTTTTTAATGAGTAAAGGGTGAAGAACTTTTCCTGTTCCTTCAATTCTCCCCTTGAACCAATAAAAATTGCTGACAAATGCAACCTTATTGGCAGCCATTAATTCTTAGTTGTATGAAATCACCTCAACGGATTTCCATCAAGATTTTTTTCATGTAGAGGTAGATTTTGTGTACTCTTTCACTGATCATAAAGGCTGCTTTGGATTTTACTGGACTTACTAGGCAAACAGTCCTTGAATTGGAGAAGATAGTTTTATGGTCTACTGAGAAACCAGTTTTACATGGAAATTAAATACAAGAACAAGGGTTGGAAAACGTTAAGGTTATGGTACAAAGTAAAACATACCTGTGTGAGCCAAGGCCAGAATACTAGCCACTTTTAATTTCCTGACTTTTGTTAGCTTGTATTTCAGTCTCCTGATTTAAATGTTCTTTTTGCCTGCTTTTTTATAACTTATTCGAAGGGATATATTGGCCAGCTTCTCAGCTACTGTATGCTGACACCAGTTAATCACGTGTTTCTTTGTCTTGTAGTGAAACTCAAGATTCTTATGTTTATGTTGTCCTACTTTTCATGATTTGTAGTATAACTAGGAGCGCCTGGTTTCACTGGTTTTGATGCTTTGTACATATTAAGTTTCATTGCCCAGTGTGTGGGAATGCAGACAGCATTTACCAGCTCATTAACCTCTTTAAATTGGCTGTGGAATGGATTATTTCCTGTCACCATCACAGGTCGGTGGATGGATTACACTCCAGTGGACTTTTTCTAGAATATTTGACAAATGTTAAGCTACCACAGCATTGGTTGACTGGCATAATTTTTCCAATTTACATGTTTTCAAGGGGGAAATTCAGGTGAGACAGTAGGTTAATGTTATTGTTCTGAAATCAGGAAAGGCGAATGTTGACTAAGAAAACCCCACTAGTTGATCCTGTTTCTCTATTTCAATGTTTTATATACAAACATCACATTTTCAGGACACTATTAAGAATGGTGTATGGTCGGGCTAGGATGAAGTGACTGTGACTGTGTGGTCTTGCTGATGTGCTTGACCACTACTAAGTGTCTGTCCTGAACCTGTTCTTAGGAAGTGAAAAGGTCAGGAAGGGTGGCCTTTGCTCCTCTGTGTTGAAACTAGTTCCCTAGCCTTCACAAAAGCCATACGTATCTAATAAAAGAAATTCACAAACCTTGTTTGTTTGACAGTAGATTCCAAAAGGGTTGACACTGTCATTGTTTCAAATGTTACGCTTAGTCATGGAAATTTGGATAGGTAGGTCATTTTGCTGTTCCTCTGAGCACTTTCAATCAAGTAGCATGCACCATAAGAAGGAGCTTAAAAACTAGAAGACTCTGGGGTTGTATTAAGTACAACTGGATACTTGACTTTTCTTTTTCTGTTCTGCGTGTGTAATCACCACATAAAGAACAACCTTGATGTTACCTTCTGTTAGCTTAGCAGCTGATAGAGCTGGGTGGTTCCAGACCGTAGCCTCAAAACTTCTAAAGTCAATAAAGACTGTTGCCAAAATAAGTTCGAACTAATCAGGAGTGTTGAGAAAGCAGGCCACTAATACTGCAGTGATTGAACATTACTTCCCTGTACGTGTAGGTGGTATATACATAAAACTTGCTTACAGGTAGCTGAATGCTAAGAGACGTTACGAGTCCCAGAGTTAGCAGACCACAAAGCCCTTCAGATGAGTTGCCAACTCTGTCCCAGCACTGTAAGATTGCAATGAAAAGGCATGAGCAGGCTTTGTGGTTGTCTTGCAGGTTCATTAATTATAGACACTTTGAATTAATCACAGTCACATCGCAGAGTGTAATTTAAGATTACAAAATGCATCAAGAAGAGTCAATTCTGCATTGCACACTGCATAAATTAGATAAATGCCATATATTAGATTTTACATATTAACCTAATAACCTTGTCACAAATAATAAGACTTCTGCTAGGCAGATTTCTTACTTGAAGGAGCATCTTGATTTGTTTGTGTCACTGAAAACCCTGGTACAAATTGCAAACTTGAAACTAACTTTTAAAGGTGCTTTTTAAGGTGCCTCATTAAAAGAAACTTACTTGTTTTTACAGAGTGTTATTCGCAAGAGTAAACACTTCATTTTGTGGAAATACATTAAGCTTTTCCGTAGGTAGCTGCTTGTTTTAACTGAACTGATTACTAAGCTGGTCTTCTCTAACCTGATCTGGTTGCAGATGTCACTGCTTATTGCAGGATGGTTGGACTGGGTGACCTTTGAAGGTCCCTTCCAACCCAGGCTATTCTGTGGTTCTCATAAGAGTTTACAGCTTGATACTGTGCTGTTAGAAATCTAAGTCTCAGCTCATCAGAGCACTGACACACCTGTGCTAATGCTGTGAGTATCGTAACTTAAAGTTAATAAATGGATACTGAATAACTGCAGCTTTGGGTTGCAATTGTGGTGTTCCATGCTATTGGGATATTGTCAGAATCTTAGTGATTCCAAAGAATGTATGGTTGGATACCTTTTTTTTTTTTCCTGGCCTTGACATGTTTCCAGCATAATGTTGTGGAATACATATTATATTTGTATTTACATCTCAGTTCTGTTCTTAATTCTAAGTGTCGCATCCAGGAACTACTGGATTTCAGTTATTAAAGAACTACTGAATTTAACTGTTATGTCACATACTGTCCATATATTATTATTGAAATGGCATTTGTCTGTCAATCTTAATATTGGAACAAGTTTGTTTGGTAGGGTTGTGTGTTTTGTTGTTGTTGTTTTGTTGTTGTTGTTGTTTTATTTGTTTTATTTTTTAATTTTTCAAAATTTTCTATCCAGTTTTTCTTGTAGAAGCTGAAGGACTGGGTGTTCATGACAGTCATTCACCTCCAAATTATATTTATGTATCTGTATAATTTGAAAATTCTTAGTCCTTGATTTGTTACTTTGTTTTTAATATGCTATATCATATTACAGTTCACTTAATTTTGTTTAATTTTCTTTTCTCTAATGCAGGGTTGGGAAGAAGCTGTGGATGCTGCCATTTCTTATTTGTTAAGAACTTGTTTGTCAAAGAGCTCTAAGGAACAGGCCCTGAATCTCAGCAGTGAGTTGTGCATGCCCAAAGATACTAGCAGACTGAAGAAGAACATTACCCTTTTCTGCGATAGATTGGCCAAAGGTGGCCGCCTTTCCTTAAGCACAGACTCAGCCACTCAGCAAGCTGCTGTCATGCCAGGTAAGACATGAAGTACATGTTCAGAATTTGAAATATGTATCTGTACATTAAAACTAAAAATTGTGCACGTTTAATTGTGCTAGAAGTTTGGTTTTCGCTGGTTGTGGAAACCAGACACCGGTTGTGTTGCTGAACAGTAGAATGAGTTAGGTAATAAGATAATTTTTAATCTAATTTCTAATTCAGTTTGATCACTTATGGCTGTTCTTACAGCATATGCATAGTAATGCAGTAAATGAACCCCAGATGGTCATCTTTATGCTATAAATGTCTTATCGCTTATTTCTTTGCACTTTTCAATTGAATGTGTACATGTACTCATTTCTAACATGTGACGGAAACGTGAGTAGTTGAAAGTCCTGCCTCCTTGATAGATAAATGATTATGGTAGCATTATTGGCTTTAGGGCATATCTGTATGACTGATTATGAAGTACTGATAACATGGAATAAAAAATCTGCAACTTTAGGAAGGACTAGTTGGCTGGGTGATAGCTCACAGAAAGCATGAAAGTAAAGATGAAACTAAGTAGGTGTTGAATTAATATTTCTCATTTGGAAGAGGAATGCGGAGATTTCAGAGTGCACAATGACGTAAATGAATGTAATGGAGTTACCATTTTTAAAAGAAATTTTATTCGCATTCTTTTCTACATTCCTACTTTTTAGTAACAGTTGGAACAAAGCCACGCTTTTTCTGCAGAGTCTGAAGGCTAGTGTCTTTGTACTGTTGCATGACATTTTCTTCCAGCCCTTTTTTCTCTAGTGAGAAAGACGGTCTCTTGATAAACATCATGTACTGCTGCTAACTTGGCAACAGTATTTTTTTTCCCAGCTTCCTACTCTGAATTTGATTGGATGTTCATTCAGCTTCATAGTCTCCTAAACCACATAATATCACTATGGTCTTTGGCCTCCTTCACCTACAACAGCCTTCACATCTGTAGGGAAGAGTATGTATCGTATACACACTTATTGCTTAAAATTGGGAGGTTATTTTGTCTTCATGCGTGTTGTTTTTGATAAAGTTTGGAGTTGTGTTAGGCCAGTATCTTAATTTTCTGTATTTTCTTACATTATGAAGAATAATTCGTGGTTAATATAATCTGAACAGCCTGTGCAATGTTTCAGCAACTCAGAAGTCCTAGTTATTAGAATGTACAGCCCTCCTCTTCATGTGCTTCTTTGAATGCTTTGGGAAAATGGCTACAGACTATGCAATGGTAGAAACTATATATATATATATATATGTAACTTTTGTTTACTGTCACACTATGCCCATATCTGGAAGCAGACTGATTCACATGAAACAGTGAGCCAGAATAAGTGTCAAATTAGTTTTACAAACTTTTGCTTGTATTCCTTTGCAAGACTAAAATATGTGTTGAACTTTGAAAATACTATATAGGCATTCTTTTTCCTTCTAAGAATTGTGAAAAGGTGTAAATAGCTGCAGTTCATATTTTTCCACCTAAGCTAGTATGGCAAATTGATTTAATAAGGAAGTTCACTTCTCCCTGTTTGATTGAGTAGTGTTATTGAGTTCAGGGGACTTTTCAATTTGAGTATGATTAATTCTGTTAGGAAAATAGTAAAATTTTGAAAAAATTGTAAACAAATTAGAAGCCCTGATCTTGGTGAAGGACCTTGAGAAAACAGTCTAGTCATGCTCTCCATGTCACATGTATAAAGATTAAAATTTTTAATATTGCTAAACCTGCTTTTTTTTCTATTACATGAGGCCAAAATAACACCGAGAATTCATGAGCGATGTGTACTAGAAAAATTTTTGCCATTGTGGTACAGATAGACACTTACACTACCTCTCAAATAAAAATAATACAAGGAGGATGTACATTCCAAACCAAACATGAAATATTTGACTCTGGGCTGTTAGCCATGTATTGGTGATATGTGGGACCAGGATTACCATTTTACATGATGAATAGTGAAAAATTAAGTACCTGTAAGGTGCTGTTTGAGACCTGGTATAGCAACATAAACTGTTTTAGCTATACTTGAAACGCCTTTTGACTATGATTTACATTAAAAAGAATTAAAATTTGTAATCCAAATACAGATTCCCAAATAAATCATTTTGCTTTCAAAATTGCTGACTCTAGTGTGTAGCCCTTTTGAATATCAAATCACCTAATTAGGAATAAAAATTATGATGTAATTAGGCTTACACTTCAGAGACCCACAAGAAGGTATCACTTAAAGAAATTATAAAATGTAATATGACTTCTCTAGTTTCACTAAGAGTTCAGCCTGAAACCTTAATGAAAGAATCTGTACTACGCTTATGCATTTACTCATTAACTGTTGAGAACATGTTTTTTTGAAAAGTATGGAAGAGCTTAAAAATAATAGATTTCATCTTAGTTTACAAGACAGGCTCATTAGAGAGAAATACTTCTGCCAAATGCTTAGAATACCATAGTATTTAAGTAGGTACTCTCCAGCGCAATGTGCTATGTGTTTTGAAATGCCGTGGGTGTTTGTCTTTGGACAGACTGGAGAAAACTGAGAGCTTTCTTGGGAGATTTTACTGAGGGTTTAAAACATTTGTCTTGTCACCCGTTTGGGTTTTCTGTGTCTATCTTTACATTGGCAAGTAGAGCCTGGAGGAGACTGAGGGGAGAGCTCACTGCGGTCTACAGCTTCGTCACAAGGGGAGCAGGAGGGGCAGAACCCAAGGGAATGACAGGAAGATGTGCCAGGGGAAGTTTAGGTTGGGTATTAGGAGAAGGTTCTTCCCCCAGAGGGTGGTGGACACTGGAACAGGCTCCCCAGGGAGGTGTCACGGCCCCAAGCCTGACAGTGTTCAAGAAGAGACTGGACAAGGCCCTCAGACACATGGTGTGAACTGTGGGGCTGTCCTGTGCAGGGACAGGAGTTGGACTCGATGATCGCTGTGGGTCCCTTCCAACTCAGGACATTCTATAGTTCTATGATTCTCAGTAAAGTGCCCATTAGAAGCAGACATGGAAGTGGAAGTAATTGAGGCTGGCAACATGACTTCTATTGTCTATCTGTGTGTTTCAGAGGGGGTTTGAACTGTCTCTGTTCCTGTCTGGTGTACTGGTCCTCCAGTAGCAATTGGAGTACTTCCGGTGCATTCCTGGGATTCATCTGCCCAGTTAGATTCACTGAAAAGAAATAAGTTCATTTGCCCAAGACCGCTCCTCAGTGTGAAAGCAGTGCAACCAGTAGGCATAACCAAGAAATTTCCCTCACTTGTGATTCCAGCTAAAAATAACTGTTCAGTCTACACTAGGAAGAAACTGAATGATGTTTTATAAAGGGAAACCACTATATGAAATGACTATATGCTGTTGAATAATGAGCTGTTTGACAATACCTATAAAATAGAGGAACTCCTTCTCCCAGTCCTTGAAGAAGGGAACAGGAATAGGTAGAGGAGAATGAAGTAGAACTACACCTGGAAAAGCAGATGGTGATAATTGAATTTGTATCTGAGGACTTATAGTTAAATGTTGGTTGTTAATGTACGGGAAGGTTCTTCAGGATGTTTAAGCTCCAAGTCAAGCCAAAGATGGTCCCGTAATTGTTCAGTAGTGTAGCTGTCATTAGCTTGAGAATTTTGTTCAATGCCATTTTTTCTGAAGCCCATTCTTTTTCTTCATGGTGGAAACTCCTATTTCTATAGCAACCAACATTTTAACATTGGTTTAAAAGTGCCCAGGGCCCTTCTGGCATTGCAGCACTATAACAGTAAGCTGGATTTCTAGAAGCTATGTTTAATATGTTCAAGATGGTGTACCCTGCAATCTAGAGAAATTGTCTGAAGCCACATTGAAAAGCTGATGGTTATCTTTAAGTCTGTAACTGTGTGAAAGATGCCTTCAGAAAATAGTTATCAGTATTTGTAGTGAATCCAACAGTATGTGTTAGAGGCATGCCATGGTTTCTGCTGTGTCTGGTTTTGTTCGTTATTTTCTTTAATGGCTTCAGTGATGGAATATGGAGCATGAATGTTAAAATTGTGGTTTTGCAAGAAGCTAGAAGTAGTTTCAAGTACTACTTGATAAATGAGGGGAAGGATTTGAAGTCAGTAAGATGGTTTTCGGTCGAGGCAAGTGCTAAGGACTCTAGCAAATAAGAATCAGACAAAATAAAAGTTGAGAAATTATTCCTTAAGCACTGTTGCCATAGAATAGGCTGCTGGGGGTTATAACAGACCACCAACTGAATAAAAGTCAGCAATATGATCCTATTAAAGGTGAATTCCAACTTTGGGATATAGTCATTTGACTTTGATGAGGAGCTATAATTATATCTTTCTTCATGAGAAAGATTTTGGTTGAAATTACAGGGTAAATGCAATTTTAAAAAATCTTAGACAAATTAATAGAGTTCAGAGAAGAGCACAAAAATTATAAATGATTGAAACAATTTTGCTTTTAATTTCTTCTGAGGGAAAAAGGCAGAGAAGGTTGAGGAGGGACGTGATAGTTTTCCAGTATGTAAAATGTTCTTATAAGGAGGATTGAAAGTTATCAGAATCATTGGGTAAATTGACATCAGGCTCTATCATGTACTGTGTTGCCTTTGGCCGTGTGTAAGCAGTTGGATGAGAGGAACGGTGAGGGGCTTAGGAGTGGTGCCAACCCAAAGTGTGGGTCAGGGCCAGGGAAGTGCTGGGGAAAGGTGCTGTAAACCACCCAGGTTGTCATGGATGGAGCTTAATGGGTGCGAGAATTTATAGTATAGATCCTGATTGCTTGCAGTGAGTTAATTCTGTAGCTTTTAAAGGTCTCTTATAATATCTGTGTGTTTTACAGGATTGCTTTGAAAACCTTAAGGAGTGTCAGATCTGGCTGTTTGGGGACTTATTTAGGTGTCGGTCTGATTGACTGGAGCTCTGTTTGCAGTATTGCCTAAGCTGTATTATGAGTATACATAGTTGAATATAACTGGAACAGTAGCGAAACTATTATTTAACCTGAAAACTGTGTCACTGAAATCTGTGGACTGCCAAAGATTGTTTTCTCCTCAGGTCAACTGAGTTTTGAGAACTGAAAATGTAAGGAAAAGCAGGAATATTTTGTTCCCAGGAAACAGTATTTGTAAATAGTTTTGTGTCAGTGTAATATTTAAAATTTATATAAACGTAGAGCTAGAATTCAAGCCGACTGCCCATCTAGTTTTCTCCTCTCTATTGTGATGGAGTTAATGTAACCAGTGTATCAGTGACAAAGTTTATCTGAACTCTCGAACACCTTGGACATGGTTGAACAGTGTCTCTTGATACTTTATATGCTAGCTTAATGTCTTTATAGGAAGGTTTCCTAATATCTGATTTACGTTGTCTTTCCTGCAAATCAAACTGGTTTATTGTGAATATTGAAGGTGGAGGTAGAAATTATTTATGTTCTTTATAATGTTGAAAGCTTTGGAAGATTTTTCACTAAAAGCTGTTTACTTTAGTTACTGTAGTAACTTCTGTAACTTTTTCTTTTATACTAATTGTGACTAAATTTTTTCAGTCTTTTTTTCACAATGATTTTCAGTTCTTACTGTTGGTTTTCCCAAATGGAACGCTTTTCCTTATGTCTGTAGCAGGGAGTATATCCTCCATTCTGCTCTGTCTCAGTCTCCAGACCCAGTTTGATTATAATTCTGCTTCGTATAATCATAATTCTGTCATTCAGATTGTAAATGGGTAAATACTAACTTTAAAGACAATGTTCTTTACCACATTATAATAAATATATATATGCACCCAGAGTGTATTAAAAGTCATGCTCTGTGAGATGAAAGTTTTCTACTTTTTTTTTTGGTCTTGTGTACACTTATAGAAACCTCCTTTCAAAATCGTATGGTGATATCTGTGAGTGAATATTACTGATTTCAAAGCTGTGTTCTGAGCTGGAAAACCGGGATGCAACAAAATGTGTCATATTCCTTAAGGAACTCTCTGTTTACGTGCTACTAAACTTGAGGAGAATGTCAGGACTAATTGGAAAAACATGTGGATTTCAGTTTCTGGAAGAGCAATATTCATATATATATATTTATATAAAGACATAAACATTGCTGCAAAGTTCTTAGTACACAGAGAGTGTACTGTAAAGAAAGATTGGTAATGGTTTGTTCGGTCTGAAAAAAATAAGATTTTTTTGTACTCAGATTGCAGTCTTCCATCTGTCACAGTAATGTTATCTCAGTAGCAACTACAGTGATTTTTTTGCCTGGAGAGTTAAAATTATGTAGTTTAAAATTGTTGAGAAGTAATTTAGCAGCCTGAAGAGGGCACAGAAGCCAGCACTGGCGACTAGACAATGCTTTTCAACTACCAGCAGACATTCTTAAAATGACTGAAGGCAGATGGATCACTGTTTGAAAACTTTTCCTGTAACTTAAGTATTGTAAACCTGAGATCATAGTGCATTGACAGCTTTGGGTAGCACCCATCCTGGCACAGAGAGGTGTATAAAAATTGCCAATATATACTTTTTTTTTCCTCATAGAGGTGACACAGATCCAGTGTCGTTTATCTCCACGGAAGACTATGATCCATTTTGAAGTGTGATTCTCACTGAAGATACTTTCCGCATGTTTTCTGTAGCAATAAAATACTAAACTACTTTTTTCCCTTTTGTAGCCCTTATGTTAGTGCTTTTAAATATTTTTTTCTTAATTTAATTTAAATATATTTTGTATTCATAAAGCTTTTAAACAATGCTTGATAAATCTGTGTAAGGAAAAGTGAAAGTAAAGTTTTATTGATAAAGTTTGCTGCGAGTACTTGCAAGGATCTTGTATGCCTCAAGACTGGATGGTGCTGATTTAAGGAACTGGTAGTACACTGAGGTCAGCAGAAACTGTCATTGACCAAACTAGATTCAGGCTTTTACTAATCTTTTTCATAGTGTTCATCACCTGTTTCCACTATTTCGTGAGACTACCATTTACCAAAGTATCTAGAGAACATTGGTAAGTATCTGTGATCTCAGGGCTCTAAACCTTACTAAAACTTTTTCTCACTGAAGTTAGTTTGCTGAGGACTTTTTTCTTTAATGTACCCAGAAGCTCTTAAAGCACATTTCTAAAACACTGCATGCCAATTCATTGCTATGGATTTGTTGGCTCAGGCCCTTAAATATGAATTTAACATTAACTTACTTTAACTGTTGCAGTGAAAACTCTTTTAACTCATCTTTTCTAGCTTCCTTCAAATCATCTAGGTTGATCAATACAGTACTTTGAAAGATTGATTCCCCCAGGAAGCAGGTTGTTTACTAAGAGTGAAAAAGTATTTTTTTAATGTATGAGATGACACAAAAAAGGCTGAATTCTACATTTAAACAAGATGATAAGATTTGTGTTACATTTGCTGGCTACATTTATTTTATTTTTATATATATATAGATATATATGAGAGAAGTATAACTATGTCTATCACTGAAGTATCACATTTGTTAACCTTTAAGTGCTCAAAACTTACAGACATATTTACCTGATTCAGAAGTTTATGTATGTTTTCATTTTGACAAGGAGTTGTTTTTTTTTCTCTCTTGCCTGTAGAAGCTAGGGTTCCCATACCCAGGTAAAGGTTTCTCTGTGGGAAGTTATATACTACTTGCTTTGAAACCAAACCAGATCTATCATCACCACATCAGTTTTTTCGAACTCCCCATACTTTTCTTACTGCCAGCAAACAAACATTTGGTAAAATGCTTATTTTTTAACCTTCTCTTTGTAGTTCTTCCTTCTAGTAAGGCTACTGCTTATGGCTCTGCTTTGTTTGGTTTCTCTATTTTTCCTCAATTATTTTTTGCTTTTCACCTTCCTGCATTGCACTTCACTGGTTTCCTTCTCCATCCTGTGCCCTTTAATGTCCATGCAATCATAAGCACAGTTCCTTCACCATGATATTTGGAGCAAGTAAATCCATCCCTAGAGCAATAAAAGGGTGGGAAGACCCTTTTCCTGGTCAGCTCTCAATCTGCATGGCCCAAAGCGATAACTGCAGAGAAAATCCTGTGGTACTACTGTGGATCTATCAGGCAATGAGATTTTTAGCAAGGTTTGACAAAGATGTAATGGAAACTAAATCCGGAAACACGTGTTCATTGTGTACTTCTGTATCCTATTTTTGCAGCTTTGCACGGCTGAGCTGTTGTGCCAGTTTAAATGTAACTTCCTTGTCTCCAACTAATTGCAGATGATAATCACATAAAAACTATAACAAGAATAAAAAAGTTGCCATAATTCTTACAGCTCTTAGCATTGTCATGCACTACTGTTACGTTCTGTCATGCCAACTAATAATGAGGAATGATACAGTATATAATGGAACATGATACAGTGCTGCATTGTGACTTCTAGCTCTCCACATTTAGAATATTTTCGCAGAAATTTATAGGCTGTTCATGATGACCAGTTCTATCTTAATATAAAAGCCTACAAATAAGCTAATAGTAATACATCAGACATTTAAAACTAATTATTTGAGTACTTTTTTTTGAGACTAAAGTATGTCCCTTGCCCCATAAAGCTGATTTAGTGAAAAGGAAGGGGAGTAGCAAATCCTTAGGGAGAGTTTTGGGAGTGATTACAGCAACAAGATTTTGTGGTTGCTCAAGAAAAGCTTAAGAACAGCTTGGTGAAGCCAGAAACACTGATTGTTTGGCTCTGTGATGTGAACCTTGACCCTTTATAACTTCTCTCCATTGTTAGCTTCTTTACTCTTTAAAACTTGTATTTCTTAGTTTTAGCAATGTTGGTAATTTATTTCTGTGTATAGGAAAATTGGGCTGTACAGAAGTGACTTTCCTAAGGTCATGCCATGAGCCAGTAACACCTGCATATAAATTGGATTAAAATATGCCTTGCAGTCTGGTGTCATACCTCCTACGTACAGTTGTTTTTAAGTGTATTACTGTAAAAACACAGGCTACAGATTAATAGATTGTGGTGAGCCATCTTGCCTTGCAGCTTGTTCTTATATCATTCTGCGTGGTTCAGGTGAACTTATTTAAAAATGGAAATCTCAGTATCAGACATGGGAAGAGAGTGAGGAAGAATGTCTGAGATGTTCTTCAATTTTAATGAATTCAGTCAAATTTGATCACCCTGCTGGACTCAAATGATAGTTCTCCAAGTGGTTAATTCACAAGGATTACATAAACAATGGTAAAATTTGAATGATTGAATGATTTTTTTTTCAATTGAAAAGAAGGCATTTATAGGAAATACTTTTTTTTTTTTTTCTCTCCCAGGACATTCCGAGATTCCAGTATTGTGAAAAGGAACAAAATAAGATGGAAGGGTAGCAAAACACGTTTGCATGCAGGGTTGTGAAAAGGTTTTTATTATGTTGTTAGGAAAATATCCCTGCCTCAATTGATATTACAGCTGGTAAAAACCACGGAGTGAAGGAATACAAAGGTTAAGAAGGCTAAAGCAATAACTTTTTTTTTTTTTTTAAATGAATAATTTAAAGAGGGAAATGTCATGCATAATGAATAAAAAAGAAATCCTGCTTGAGATTTGGGATTCATTCATTTGTTGTACTTATGAAATTTAGTTGGCAGCATTGCAATTCCAGCTTGCCTCATCTAAGTACAGTTAGGATCAACACATTAGTGCCTTGGTGTGTACAATCCTATTGCTGGCTCTTTGCATTGAAATCCATTAAATTTTAATATGTCCTACTTAAGTATAAGTGGTCACAAATGATTCATAAAGTTGAGGTAAGCTTTTGGTGAAAATAATTGTCAGTTGAAAGATTTTTCCGTAATGATTGTGCTTGTCACTGGGCTTTACTTGCTATATTGTTTGAGTCCTTGAGAGACCACAAGCAGAAATAAACGTCTAAAGTCTGCACTAATAATCTAATTGTTCAAAACTATGGAAAAAGTATTGCTGAAGGGGAAAGTATACAGCTACTGACGTTCCATTTCAGAAGACTCAATAGTAGCAAGTGAAAACGTAAAAGTAAAACCTAGATAGTTATTTTAAGAGACTGTAACAAATGATGTAATCTATTTTCAAATAAAATCGAACTTTAATCATGTAGCTTAAGGTGTGCTATTAATGAGGAGTCAGTCTTATACCTCCAGTCATACTTTGGATTTCCACTTAACAGGTTTCCTTCGGTTACTTTAAGTTTTAGTTTCCTGTGGTGTTTCAAGAACAACCCATATGATGGAGTGCCTCAATATTTGTGCATGAGCTGTAGGCATTTGAAGAACATAGTTAGCTCTGCAGTTTAGGTGATATTACTTTTCCTTTCCAGTCCCTATCTAGACAAGACCACCACAAAATTACAGCGGTTATCTACTTTTCTCAAGTACAACCGCGACAAAGTATATCCATCCACAAAAAGGTATTAGGGGGAGAGGCATTGCAGAGGGGTGAAAAATAATTTCCAGGTCACACCTCCTCTCTTTCAATGCTGGAAACGAGCTGTTCTTTTTTTTTTTTTTTTTTTAAAATATATGTGTGTGCAACATTTGTTGATTGTAAGTATTTCTTTTAATGTGATATATAGCTCAAGCCAGAATATGTCAAAGTTAATGGCTTATTCAGTTTCTTCTGACTGGAAGCAGCATCCTTTAGTCAGGTAAAGATGCAACCGTTTACAAATCAGGAGATGTTGTGGCTGTTATTTCAGGTACCACAACCCATTTGTTTTGCATTTGCTACTTTCCTTTGTTTTCTGGCACATGTAGATAGGTTGGGTAAACCTGACTCTTCTCTTACACTGCCATAAATTAGATGCATCTTAGCTGAAAAGGCTAGTGTTACGTTATTCTAAACGGTTCTGAGCAAGCATGCCTAGAATGAGATAGTTATTTGCAGGGGGTTTTTTTGTTATCACTGAATTTGGCTTACAGCTCTTGAAGGGAAATACTCCATATTTTGTTTGGTCCTCAAAAAAAAAAAAAAAAANAAAAAAAAAAAAAAAGAAACAAGAAAAAAAAAAATCACTTGAGCTATGGTAGTCTGAATGTTTTTTCTCAACATTCAGGTATTTTTAAAATGAAGTAAAGGTGTTTGTGTCTGTGGGATTGATTTCATAATTTTTACTATGTAGGCAGTGTAAGTAACATGTATGAGTCTGTGGAACTCTGTGGTGAATTAACAGTGCAAAATTGTATGTACATCACTAACACCACTTATAATGTATTTACTCTTCCATATTACCATAAAACAGTCTAATAAATCTAAACCTAGTGAAAATTTCATATTTCGTCCATGCAGAACTGATTTTTCAATTACTTCAGACTTTTTTAGGGCCTAATCCAAATCCTGATGAAATCTATGGGAGTTTTTCCATAGACTTCAGTAAGCTTTGGCTCTGGCCCCTGGTTTTCAATTTTTCAAACAGATTTGCCAAAAATCTGCAGAGAACCAGGCACTTGGAAAGTTTTTACTTGCAAAGTACAGCTGGTTTTGAGTCGCACGCAGAAAAGTTCCCAATGCTTTTTTTGAAACAAACAAACAAAAAAGTTTTAAAGGTCTTATAATTTTAGTAGGTAAAAGAGTGGCTTTAACATTTGAAGCAAAAATTGCCTTGGGTCTTAGTCTAAGCATGACAAATTCTATACCAGAAGATTACTTTTAAAATGCATAACTACATGATAACAAAGCTTAAAATGACAATCTTATAGTCAATTTAGCTGAAATTTTCTTAGGTCGTGAATTTCAGAGAGCTAGGGATGTCTGTTCTAATAAATTTTTTTCTTTTTTTTTTTGCTACAACGGAAAACTACACCACAATTAAAGAATAATTCCCAGAGGTTAACTACACCAATTTGAGAGAGAGCTCTTGGACTTCAGGGAACGTATTACACATCTGGTGATGCAGGGCGGTTTTCGCTGCCTCTGGGTGGTTGGATCAGTGGACTTGGAGGTAGATGTGGTTGACCAGGCTGGGTTTTCAAGAGCATGGGGCACAGCCTGTGCCTCAGCAAGCATAGCTCATACCCTTGAAAATCAGCCTAAGATTAAAACAGTGGCATTTTAAGCTAGTGTCTTGGGTTATGACTGGCAGGCAGAGAACAATGAGGTATAGAATCTCTTTTTTTTTTTTTTTTTTTTTTTTTTTTTTTTTTTTTGAGTGATCACCTCCAACTCAGGATGAAGTAAAGCTTCTCAGTAGCTACCTTATGAATTGCCTCCCCACAGTCTTGATGTCTTTTTCTTAGGAAATAAAAGGGTGACATCTTCCCGAATTCAAATGCCTGACGTTGTTACAAAGTTGTGCATCATCAGTAGCGAACTTGCAGATTTTTTTCTTTTTAATCTTTGAAGAACAAGAGCCTTTTGGAAGACCAGTCATGTTTATGGCTGTTCGATTCTTGTGAGCAGTCACCTGTTAGTCTACTCCTGAAACTGGTATGGATAGTTCAGCTACTATTGATACAGTAAGTGAAGGTCCATAAATTAATGTTTTCCTTGCTCCATGTTTATTCAGATTCACACATCTCTAATACTTTGATCTGGTATCTGAGCTGGAAAATGTAATGAAATCAAACATGCTTCATGACACTGGCAGATTTGAAAATTCTTTAAAATAGTTCTTTTTTTTCTAATTGTGTCACTGGCTGAACCACAGCAGTCATAAGGGGGCAAGCAAAAGTGAAAAGCTACATAAAGTTGAATACCAAAGGTTTTGTTTTGATTCAGTTGCACTTTGAGACAAAAATTTAGCTCAGCCTCTGCTAATTAGAATGCTGCTAAAGCACTAATAAAAAAGAGTGTGTAGTTAACTAAAAAATATTAAAGTACTTTCTTGTAGGATTATGAAAACCTTCACCAAACTGGTAAAACCCACAGGCTTGATGAGTTCCATGTGATTAACGTGGTAGGCTGCGTATCTGTTGGGCGTTTTCTGTGTATTATAAGTACAAATACCACAGCAGGGTACATTGCCAATAGCTTGCTGTCTCTTGATGAAAGATGCACTTTATTAACTCTGACCTTAACCAAAGCTTGACTGTTATTCCACTTGAAGAAAACTAGTTAACTGTAAATTAGAGATATCACCGAAAGGGGTATTACTTCAAAGTTGGGATATGATTAGGGGGATGTTCCACTGTATTAATCAAGTTTCAATTTTAATGACCTACTGTCTTCTGTGTAACAATAAGCAGCTGTGCCACACTGTGTGTTTCAAAGAACATTTACTCAGCCTTTAAATTTACCATTAGAGATCAAAGAGAAGGTCTGATGTATGTGGATGATGAAGGATGCCTCAATTCAAATGGATGGCTGAACAGAAATAGTGCAGCTAGAGGGTAATAAATATTATGAACAACCTTTTTTAATGTAAGTTATGTGGTGCTGAACTATATTAAATTTAATAGCTGCCTTGAGAAATCTTTCACAATTATCTTAAAACTGTATCAGAGTACTGATAAGCTTGTGTTTCTTCTAGCACTTTTTTCAAATAAACTTTTCAGTCAAAAATGGGGGTTTTTAAAGTAAAAATAATTGCTGGTGACATTCTTGAAAGCAGCTTAGAAATAAATGGATGCTTGAATTACATATAGGAATTTGTGGAGAACATTTCAGAGTCAAGTCTGGCTGGATGATCAGACTGTTTCCTGCCAATCTTAAAATCTATTTAAATAGATATGAATTAGTAATTCTTAGTTTCTATCTTCTCTAAAATGCAGAGAGTTTCTTGTAACCAGAGTAGTTATTAGGGGCATTAGGCTGCTGTTCAGGGATACTTAAATGAAGTTATAAACTGACATTCTCATTTGAATCAGGCCATTGATAAAGCAGGCAATAATGTGACAGGACTTACACATGATATTATAGTTAGTGAAATAAATTATGTTAGATATCCTGTGTCTGATTAAGTTCTACCATAAGTTGTTGAGAAGAAGGAAATTCTGTGGAGTAATGGAAAGTAGAATCCAGGCAGATATGATGAGATAATTAAAGAGGTTAAGATCGAGCAAGGGCCAGTATCCCGTGTTATGGATAGAATTTTCTTATGCTCCTGTTATTCCATCCTAAATGTCCTTCTGAAACCAAGGTAGGTTCTTGCGACGCCTGTGGCAGTAAACAACTGCCGTGTTTCCCTACAAAGGCACTGTATTGGTGGAATTAATACTTTGCAATACTTTCCCAGTCTGAGGAGAACAGATTAACCAGTTCTGCTTGATTATTTCATTTAATTAGTTATCAAGGGAAAAATGCTTATTGTACGATCTTACAACAGATTTCTCAAATATTTCCAAATTAGAAGTACTGGTATCTATGACAAAAAAGGAGCATTTATTTTTGGGTGTCTGTGCAGCACATTAAAAACAGAGTTTTGTTCTAGTTCAGTGTAAAATTGATTCTCATGTGGATAACTTGATTCTCTCTGGTTATTGAATTGCATATACATTAGATCATTTTGGTTAGCATAGTTATGATGTATATTGTAAACCCTGTGAAGAAATATAAGAAGTGTTCAGTTATACTATTCATGGCTAGTCTACCCTGAATTTGGGTCCATGCTACGTAGAAGATATTACTTCAAGTATGTGCTTTGTGGTTCACTGAAAAATAGGAACCTTTCTGCAACACGACATTGCCAAACCAAGAAAGCACTTAATTTCTTGGTTCAAACCATTCCTTTTTAATGCAGGTATTCCACTTCAGCAGGAATCAACATCAGTGGTTGGTAAGGGGTATTGAGGGAGTGATAATTATTTATTTGCAGACCAGTAGTAAGGTTACGCTAAGGAAAGCTGTGGTACATCTGGCTCTTTGCTAAGATGAAATAAAGATCTTTGTTGTGGATGCTCTTTGATTATGTTGTAATATTTTTGGCAAGTCAACAGTTTTACTTGATAGAATGAAAAGGGAGTAGTTATAGACATATATACAATTACTAGTCAGTATGGTAGGTTGCATTAAGAAATTCTTGGCAGGCATAGCAGTCTTTCTGAACAGTGAATTGTTTTGATCAACAAGATAAGGGTGAAATCCTGGCCCCATTGAAATCACTGGGAGTTTTGCCGTTGACTTAATTTAGTCAAGATTTCTCCTGTTCACCTGACAGTGCTGTGCCTCACTGTTTTTACTTGTATTCTTGTATTGGGTGGTAACCTTCTGACTTAGCAGAATGCAAGAGAGTGAACTCTGAAGCAGACTTCTTTTAAAAGAAGTACCTTCAGAGTATGAAGTAGTTTCAGGAGGGTCATACGTCAGTGTCTGGCCAAAAAGGAAGGTTTCTGTTTATTCCTACTGAGCCCCAAGTAGGAAACACTCAGCATTTGTATTAATAGCTGTACCAGTTGCAAAGGCTGACATTAGCAACTGCAACAAAAAATATGACCTTGAAATATTATATTTCCCCCTAATATTTTTGTTTAGTTTGAAATCATTGGATGAGGGGAAGCTGAGGATCTCTTGAGGAAGACAAGAAATACAAAGAATTTGAATGTACCTTGTTAGTTACAGATATAATTCTACATTACATGTGATGCAGCTCAAATAGTAATACAAATAATCTAATGATATGTTATTGCTTACACCATAGCCTTGCTTACACAGAGAGGGACCATTATGCAATTGGTGCTTAACAAATTCAGCCATTTAGCTGGTGCACAAAAAATACCACAAGTGTTAAAATGAACAGTCTGCTCTAAGTAGCATTTCATGTTAGAGAAAGTGCAGATGCTGCTGCAAGATGTATTATATTTCCATAATCAGTGATAGATAACAAGAATTGTTTAACAATCCATATCCTTATGTGTGCACTTAAGCTATGGGCAGATCGATAAAAAAGCATTAAGCCTGGTGCCAGTTGAAGATATTATACCTGCAGGCTATTTGGCTGCGTAACGGAAACTGAATCTGGATTTCAGTAACTCTATTTAGGCAAATCATTATCTAGACAATGTCTTTTCCAATTTCTCTTTTAGTTCTGGGTCATTTGGGAAGGGACAGTCTATACTTAGTCAATGGAGTTTCTTCTTTAGTATTTCTAACAAATATTTTTTTCTATATATGAAGTATAGCTAGTGTCTTAATGTAAATGTTGTAGTGCTTCATAGCAATAATGTTTTAAGCACTTTATGTTTAAAGTTATTCCCAAGTTCATTTGTGAAATGGTAGATATGCATAGAAGAAAACTTCATGAGCATATGTTGACATGATTGCTCAATTAAAATAAGCTTTCTCAAGTCTTTAACACCCTAGAATGTATTGTCATGTACTCATAGAGTCTTGAGGGATGTGTTGCATTCTAAATACTGGCCTGATTTCATAAATTTCGCATGAGGAGGAAAGTACATTGACCTGTAGGGAACTATTTTTCGCATGTGAAATCAGGAAGAAAATCTGAAGTTTCGGAACAGGTCAGACTTAAAAACCTTTCATAATTGGTCAGAGTGGACACTGAATCCTCAGCGTGAACTCTACTACTTAAGACAGGCTACTATTGCTCTACTTCAATTTGTGTTGTAAACATGACCAAATTGAAGCAAAGGAACAGAGAACACTTTTTACCGATTAGATATATCCTTGGCCTTTGGTCATTCTGTGTATGAAATCATTAAGCTTGTTGTAGTAGAGGGAGCCGAGACAGCTTACGGTGTCTTTGAGTCATTTTGAGTAGGCAAAAGAATCAGAATGCTACAGACATTCAGTGAGCTTGGCTGTACAACAAATTCTTCATAAGAACACAGACTTTTAATGCAAGGAAATTAAATAGCACTATGTTTACATAGTGGGATTTTTTGTAGAGTATGTGGCTTGTGGTTTTTTTGGTGGGTGGTATCTTATAGAAATTGTCTCCCATCAAGTTGTAGGGCTTTTTGGTGGTGGTGTTGTTTTTGTTCGTTTGTTTTTTATGAAGGACCAAAATAAATCAGTCAAAAAGTTGTAATTGACTTTTCTTTGAAAGATTTCTGCTATCTGATGATATAAAAAGTATATATATAAATATATATATTTGACAGTGTTTGTAGTCAATTTGACTCTACAATATTTAGAATAACTTTAAATGTTTTGCACTTTATGGGGACTAAGAAATTGCTACTGCTGTTATTAAAAATTTGTTAAAATACACTATGAAAAGTTACAACAAAAGATCACAGGTTTGCTGGCAGCAAACTATAGTTTGATGATCTTTGGTTTTACATATGGGTACAGGTATTTGGACTTCAGTTAGTTTCTTTCAAGTGATGTACAGAGATTCCCCTGCAGCCCATGGAGGTCCATGGTGGAGCCGGTATCCACCTGCAGCCTGTGGAAGACCCCATGCTGGCACAGGTGGATGCCTGAAGAAGACTGTGACCTTGTGGGAAGCCTGCACTGGAGCCGGCTTTTGGCAGGACCCGCAAACCCATGGAGAGAGGAGCACAGGTTTGCTGGCAGGGCTTGTGAGCCCCCACACTGGAACAGTCTGTTCCTGAAGGACTGCACCCCATGGAAGGGACCCACGTTGGAGCAGTTAGTGAAGAACTATAGCCCGTGGGAAATACTCACGTTGGAGAAGTTAGTGGAGAACTGTCTCCCATAGGAGGGACCTCATGCTGGAGTAGTGGAAGAATGTGAGGAGGAAGGAGCAGCAGAGGCAACATATAATGAACTGACTACAACCCCCATTTCCCTGCGCTGCTTGGGAGGAGGTAGAGAAAAGCAGGGGTGAAACTGAGCCCTGGAAGAAAGGAAGGGTGAAGGGATAATATTTGAGTTTTTCTCATTACCCTACTCTGATTTGGTTGCCAGTAAGTTTAGTATCCCCAAGTCAAGTCTCTTTTGCCCGTGACGTAACTGGTGAGTGATCTCTCCCTGTTCTTATCTCAACCCACAAGCCTTTTATTATATTTTCTCTCACTTGTCCAGCTGAAGAGGGGATTGATAGTGTGGCTTGGTGGGCACTTGGCATCTAGCCAGGGTCAACCCACCGCACATGGGTGTAATGTTATTCAGAGTAGATATAAACTACACAACCATGTTAGACCTTGGGAAATTCTTTGTAATACTTTGAAGCCCTAGTTACTAACTGGATTGTTTATGGCTTTCATAAATAATATATATTGATAAATCTGTCACTTAACTGTCACTGAATTCTCCTTGGAAAAAACCCCTGAAGATTAATATCACTATAAATGAGAAAAAAGTTGTACTATTTAAGAAGTCTAAAATGTTCAGCCTCACAATTAAGGAAAGGTTGATCTTTCCATAGGACACTGTAGGGAAAATGGTATATTTGAGGCAAACAGAGGATCAAATGTTTTGTTAAACAAATATAGAAAATCTTCAGAAATTCCTTAGTGTAGATACTCTAGGTAGTAAATACTAAATTCAAAATGTGTGACAAAATCTGTCTTTAAGTGATCTTGTGCATAAGATCTCATTTATGATTTCTATTGTGAATCATAGGGAGAACATTGAAACTGAGACCCAGTCATGTTACTGTTTTACGTTTGTGTTTTCAGTTAGATGAGTTTCTAGATCTGTTGTATCACATAACTTCAGGTATATCTTTGTGCCGGCACAGAGGGGATAATGGGGACTAAAATATAAGATGACAGAATGAGCTTCTTATGTTATTGAGGGTTCACATGACTGGCTTAAAATCCATATAGAGCTGCAGCTTAAGACTCAATTTTATTAATTGAGGAGGAAGAAATATTTTTACTTTTAAAGAAGAGGTATGCAGGCATGAAACAATATTATACCAAGCAGTAAAAAGTAGCTCTAAACTTGCTTCCTTTCTTTTTCTTGATTGGTGTGATTGTGCAAAGCAATTTGTAAAATTCTGTCATTCCAATTCTTCTCTCCAGTTTCAGGTTATTTTTCTAATACTTATAGCTGTATTTTGAATATTTAGTTGAATTTTGAATGATTCTTTAGTCTTTGGATTGCTTTGTGTTGCTTCCTTGCAGGTGAGGTAGATGAGGTTTCTGAACTATGTTTTATTTAAACTATGCATTAATTTGACATATACTTTCTTTAGCATGTACTAGTGTTGTACAAAACCAAGAAAAATATTATTTGGAGAGGAAGGGAAGTAGGGGCTACCCTTGTTGTACAACTTTCACTTTGTACTTCAGCAGATTTCAGGATATGCAGTCACAGTTACAAAAACAGTTTTTAAAAAATGAGTAACCCCTTGTTCCAGTCAAGCAACAAGATGATCCTTAAAAGCTACAGAATTGACTGAGAGAATTAAAAAAGCATAAGGCATAAACGTAGCTGACTGAGAGCATCTCTGTATTCTGCTTACTCTGTCACTTACTTTATTTATCATCCTGGACAGTAGCAGCAATGTCAGCTTTTAAATAAGATGAAACAGAACAGTTAATCCTATGCCTTCCCATATAAAAAGCCACTTTGTTTCAGACCTAACATTTTATTGTAAAACAGACTTTTCTTTTTTACCAGAAAAAGTAGGTTGGATTTGAACACTGTTCTCCCTAAATATCCATTATCATCTAGTGGATGTAATTTATTTGATGACTTTGGCCAAATGCAGACTCTTCCTCCTCTCTGAAAAGATCAGTGCCAAGGTTCTCCCAGGTTATTAGAGGTTTTTGGGAGTGTGGTTTCTCATATCTTCAGATACTTTTTGTTGTGTTTGGTAAAAAAGTACTTGGCAGTTTGCAAAGTTGGTTAGTTGATTCTCTTTAAGGCTACTTCTGAAAATACTTGCAGACGATACTATACAAAATGTTGGCTTCTATGAATATATGTCCTTCGTTCTTAAACAAGAAGAAAGGTCCGAAGTAACCCCAGTAATGGAACATCTCTTTTATCTTTCAGTTGTATCATTCTCATAGCATTTGAACACTATTGATGTTAGTAAAATTGCAAGATTTACACAGATATAGGTGTGGTACTAGTGAAATAAATTCTATGCAGTTTGTAGAGCAAAATTTGCTGCATAGGAATCTGCGTGCAGGATAGTATGTAATTTTAAAGTATTATGTACAATTCTGTGCTCAGTTCCTCCAAATAAAGTTCATTAATTGAATAGCATTATGATGCTAAATGGACCCAAAGTTGCCTTTATTGTTATTCCTCCCAAAATCAATTCCAGAGATTTTCATGTTGTAAAAGGTTGAGCTAACACAAGAGAATACTTGGATTTGTTTGGTTAGTGGAGTATACAGTGAATGAACTATTAAATACTGTTGGGATTAAAGTAAATATAAGCAATGTATGTTTCTTATTGCAGTATTGGAGCGAAGATAAGTTGTTATAATTTGATTTGTTCTTAGCTCCTAGTACAATTAATAAAAATCTTAGTTGGCCATTAAATAAAAGTTACTTTTTTTTTAGACTAAACAATGTTATTCAGCTTTTACATATTATGGACAAATCTGGTATTTGGGTACAATTGAGAAAGTAAAAATTTACAATACATGAAAATTATGTGCAATCTTTGATATGATTAACAGAAAAGCAAGTATTTTCAGCAAAGTTTGCATTTCAAGTGTGGAAGGGAACTTCTGTGTTACAATAAAAGAGAATTCTCTTTCTTTCTTGTGAACACTCTGATTTCCTAGACTCCTAGTGTCCAAAGGGTCTATGTATTGTTTATCTTGGAAAGGCACCAGATAGATGTTTATTGGGTTTATTTCAATAACATTAAAAGAGGAGGACAGTATCCATGTTTGTTTCATCATTGAGTTGCTTGTTTCCAAGTAGTATCTGGACATACAGAAAAACATAGGCTAGTTCGTTACCCTCTTAAAAAGGCGATGTCTGATTACTTGTATTAAATTTCAGCACTTGGCATTTTACATTTTATAGTCCAGTGTCACTCCAAATGTGGATTTAGTAAGCTTGATTGCCTAATACTTTTGGGAACCAGAGCTGTCAGAACTAGAGTTTTTAAGTGTTTGCAATATCACTGCTGTTTTTTAATGAAATCTTTTCAATGATGCTTTGGTCCCAGAATCTTTCCTTTTTTTTAATTTTCTGTTGTGAAGTGATGGTTTATTACCTACAGCTTGTTAAAGTAGCCAGGTAGCCTATTTTTTGTGGTGTCTCATGTTCACTTTGAATGCTGTGAAAATATTGTTAGATAAATAGAGAACAGTAATTCATTCATGTCCTAATGATTAAATAACTACTCATAGTTTGATAACGGATAGTTGGATAATTTCAGAATACTGATAGATAAATCTATTCCTGTTTTGTCCTGTATTCCCTATATCTTCTATTTTAAGTGGGTGAAAGGGAGGGGTAAGAGAAGAAAAGAAATTCCTTGTTCAGAAACTCCATCTCTGTGTTAGAATAAGGTAATTTAGTCCCATTCATAAATACAATTGTTTACCTCCATGGTTTCTGTTCAGGGGTTGTTCAAAGCCCTTGCTCTCTTGGTACTCAGAAACCTAATTTCAAGTAAAAATTGATTTATGATCAATTCTTTTGTTCTAAGAGTGTCTTATTTTGCCAGACACTAAGGATTTCTGGCCTAATTGCATTTTTGGTAAAGATCAGTCTGTTCCATTTTTAGTCTTGTTGCTAAGCAAGACTGGTCATCTGCTCGTGTGTCAGTAAGGTAAGTGATTCCTATATGATCTTAGTAGCCTTCAGCTGAATTTTTCCAGGTTTATTTAATCTGTCATGAACATGGTAACTAGAATTGAACACAATATTCCACGTTTTAGCAGTGCCTTTTTCAATAATATTATTGCTTTCTTGATACTTATTTGGAACATTGTCAGGTCGATTACAGAATTGCATTCACCTTTTTGCTGGTCGTCCCACTGGACTGTTTTTCTTTTGTCATCATATGATTATTTCAGTGGGTTTTGAATCTTCTTTGAGTTCCATAACAACACTACTTCTGATAATACTAATTTCTCTCATAATATTAAAGCAACTGCAATTGTTATTGAAATCTGATCTTGGCGTTCTGTAGCTGAAATTTGGTGTTTTGGGTATTAAACTACTTTATCATCCTTTTCCAAATTGACCAGTTCTGTATAATACTCTTTCAGTAGCTCATCACAAAAGTGCTATGAAGTGTTAGTGTACATCTCAAATGCTTTTTCTTTGATTTTGGTTGGTGTCTGATCTGGATTGGGGATATGCCCCTCATTAACTGTTTCTGTCTGACTACTGTTCCATCAAGGCTGTTTCAAAGATCCAAAAGACCCTGCATAACAGGGCTTCATGCAGCAAATTGCACTTTATTTTATTTCATGTTCACAGCTGGGACAAAAATCCCGTTTTCAGTAACTGGCATTAGTGACCTTCCTCTTGTTGTTAAGAGTTTGTAAACAGTTTTTTGCTTAGGTTAATACGCCTCAGTCTCCTTGAAAGTAAATAGTTGTCTGTTCCTCTGAACCAGTCGAAGAATATTCACCTTGAAAGTTTTGCAGTATGGTTGTGTGACAGAACACTTTTGTAACTCGTGGGTTACAACCCAGCAAACCGTGCCACAAAAATTTACTCTCTCTTTGACTTCTGACTGCAGGGTAGGAGGACTTGCTCTTTCTTCATTAATAAGTCCAAAATACGTGTATGTATACGTATTGATGCATAGTGTGTATATATGTGTCTGCATGCTTGCATCTTCAACTTGAAAAATGCTTCATATATGTGCTCCAGGAAATAGAAGTGTTTTAAATGGGAATAGAAGCAAAACATTTCTCTAAACCTTTTAGAAAGATCAAAACCAGGAAGGTTTGGTATCAAGGTTGCAACAGTCAATTGTAGTCTGTCTCCTTTTCAGTGTACACTGCAGAAATGTTAGGGACTACACAAAGACAATATTGTTAATAGTTTTTTGACAAGCATGCTTTGGAGATCCCAGCTGCTCTGAACATTGACTTTCAGTTGTTCTCTTGGGGTGTGTTGGCAGATAGAAACCAGAACTGACAGTAGAGAATACACTTTTAGAAAAAGTAATTAGGAAAGTGTTTATCAAAGGGAGCATTACCTATATAAGTTTTTGATGTAAATTAGTAAAAAGGTGCAAAGATCTAGTAGCCTCCTTACCACAGTGCATTACTGAAACAATGCAATAAATACAAGCTCTACGGAAGTGGAAGAATATCTTACTGAAAACAAAATATTTGATATAAAATTCGTTGTGTATTTCACACATATGTCCTAATACACATATATGTACATTTACATGTCCCAAATGAATTTATATATGTTAAAACCCCCTAATTGTAATAAAACCCTTGGATATTCCTCTTGCTCCCCGAAGGAGTAGTATGACATTGGATTTGTTACTGAATGAAGAATGTTGTCCTGAAATGTGTTGTTGACAGTATATTCTATAGCTTCTGCTACTGCTGTATTTAAGCATTTTGAAATGAAACCTTTTCTGGTTATGCTAAATGAAAGCTACACTTGGTGGTACACTGAATATGGGGAAGAGGATATGAGTTCCAGTCAACAAAAAACACCAGGTGTTATGTGAGACAGTGTGCTCTGAAAAATACAGTGGGTTTTATGCTTATGATGTTTGTCAGGAGTTGATATTCCCCTTGAAATGTTCTTGTTATAAGCTGATTTTTTAAAAGCTATTACAGAAAGGCAGATGGAAGTCCTCCAAGCACTACAAAACTCAGCAACAATTACCTCTCCCAACACATACCAGAACACGGAGCATGTTTTTCAGCCAGTCCGTGCTCATCAGGTGAATAGGTTGTTGGATGGAACAGTACATTTATGTGCTCGAAGCACAACTGTCATCATTCATCCTTTGTTTATAGTGAGTAAAAAATGACTTGTGGTAGATACTGAATGGCGTTATATAGTTTAACATTATTTCGTTCTCAGTCCTGCATTAGTAAAGGTACTACTGAATGTTGATTTTGATTGTGTCCTTGGCTAAATGTCCAATAATGATTCCTTAATGAAAACAGCTGTTAGATGCAATGTGTTTCCCAATGTCATTCATATGACTTGCACAGCACATGCACTGTGCTTCATCCTGGAAAAATGGCCAAGGCAAGTTGACATTTAAACAGCACAGTTGCTCCCAGGAAAAGGTTATACTGCCAAAGTACCCTGAACTTCTGAAGTCAAGATTTTATTAATTTAGGCATGTCCAAACTATTTGCATGGGCTACAAGGTCAAACAGAAGCCACACAGTTGGTGCAAATTATCTCTATATAGCTCTCCATGCAAATAGTGGCAACATATTATAGCACAAACTATGGAATTTATGAACTGGAAGTTTTGTTAAGAAACATTTCAGTATAACAAAAGTAAAGCAGAACAATAGTCTGGTATGTCTCTGTGTATTCCCATTGAAAATATGTTTTGGTGATCTTTGATGACCTTGGACTGCACGTTCAGTTGCTGTGATTTCTCCTTAATTTATTATTCTAATGGAATGCAATACAGAAATATTTTCCATCATTTAATTACATTTGGTTATGTCAAATCAGCCACAAAAAATGGAATTTTGTGACTGCACAGTTATACCCACACTATTAGACTTAAGTGCTATGTTTTGAAATCTATAACTGATTAGTTAGTGACTCTACATTTTGCTAGTTAATGTCTGAACTAAACCCAGACTTTTTCCGCTGTGAATGGTAACCATGTTCATTATCACACACCCATTTATTAAAAAAAAAAATCCTTTTTTCCCCCTCTCCCTTTTCCTCTCCCTTTTCCTCTCCCCTTACTCCCTGCAATGGAAATATGGTTGCATTCCTGGAATGTGTGTATTCAAATGACAGACTCTAATCCAGATCTGGTATGTGAATAAATGTTCCCTGGACCTCATCATACACTCAAATATGTATTGTTTTCTTCTATAGATTTTATGATTTTATCTTCCTTCTAGAAAGCAGCAATAGCACTGTCTAGCTACAAAACCTCCATGCAGCACTGACTTCAACAGGCAAGCTACTTTCTGATGGGCAGATCCTAATAAAATTTACAGGAGTTGAATAAATGTAGCCAGTAGCATCAGTAGAAGTATTTGTTTAACTCTGTTTTAGAGAGAATAATCTCTAATGCCATAGACTGCATTTTTAGTATACACTTCCCTAAAAACTATGGGCAGTGCAGAAAACCCAGCCGAACGTGCTTTTGCATATAGTTTTGGAATCTCTATGAAATAATTTTGATGTTTAGATTATCTCCATTGTATAATGGCATACAAGTAGATAACAACCCCCACTATTTAGAGAGCTTTCTGCTCACATTTGACTCTCTTGCTGCCAAATACTGCTCAGGAAGTTGTTTTTTTTTTCTTTCTGCAGACTTTTGTGAGAGTTAATTTTGGAGGAAAATGGAAACTTTATGCATAGTTTAGAGTGTGACTGAGTGGAAGAGAAAAAGGAAACCCAAACAGTATTTCCCTCAAAGTGCTTTTTCATTTTTTAGATGTATACTACTTTTGTTTTCCTGTTTTTCAACTTTTAGAGCCATGTTAAAACATGTAAAAACATGGTGATAGGAACCTGTAGGAAAACTGTCAGTACTTTATTTTTGTTCTATATGTATTATATGTTTATGTTTCCTTTGGGTGTGGGTGTCTTTTTCCAACTTAAGAACCAAATGTGTTACAAAAACAAATGTAGTGAAAATAAACAAGAGAAGTCTCATTTCCTTTGGTGAAAAGTTCACAATTAGCTTGAGTGTAGTTTTATGCATGTTGTACCCTATCAAACGGTTTTGCTGACCAAAGCTTGCTTTCTTGGATTTATCACAACTGATAAAAGATCTGTGATGTCAGACAAGAATTTAGCTACACAGAAAAGGGGGAAAGAGTGGGTCAAATGTAATAACATATTCTAGATGTTATTCCTGCCAACAATTAATGGGGAAATTCACTTTATGAAGCACTGTTTACAGACTGACATCTGGAGAACTTCTCAACTTGGATCATTTCCAGTGTGTAGATTTATGTACTACTATTCCTGCCTCTCTTTTCCCCCTTTTTTCCTTAAATATTTCACGTTTCTGATTTGTACCATCCACTTAATTATGAATGAATGTGGATTATTCTGTTGTTGTGATTTCTTTTAGGATTCCAGGTGCATACAAATTCTAAATGCTTGCTAAAATGGACATTCAGTGGATACTTTTTGAAATGTATAGAGAGATATACAGGAATTCAAAGAGGGTTTTTTACGTAAAGTAAAAGTTCTGTTAGTCTCTGACCAGACAAGTTACAGTAGATACCCTCAGTAGAACCCGTGCAGTAGGAAGTTAAAAAGTTTAGAGTCCTAGCAGGAAAGGTTTTGTTGGTTTTGGGTTTTTTTTCAGATAGCTGTCCTTCTGAGTTGTAAAATGCTTTTGAATTGCAAAATCCTGGTCTGCTGTGGTTTAAATATGATATTCAGTGGTGTATATTTGTGCCTTATCCAATTTCTTTTTTAGTCTTGTGAAAGTTTACTGTTTACTTTGAATGTTTCAGTTCCTTCAGTGTGACAGTTGTCCTAGTGTGGTGTCCACTCCTTTCTTCCTGTGGGGAATCATATCGTGTTGTCACGGGTATCCATTGTTATCTGGAGAATGGATACCTGTGCCTAGTGGAGCAAGAAAATGGAATTTGCCGTTAGTTCCATTGGAAGAAGCAAATACCACTTATGTTGATGAGGGTCCAGTCATTCTACCTAGGCCTAGGCAGCCGAACAAGCTAAGGGCCATAGTCCAGCAAATCCTGGTAGTTCCTTCAGTTAGAAGGTAATACTGGTATTAAAATTGTAAGGCAGAAATGCAGCGGGGGCACAAAGACCTTGATAACGTAAGCCTCATTGCCTCCTAAAAAGTAAAAATATAATATTGCTTTCTTGTCTGGTCATTCATTTGAATAATTATTGGTGCAAGAATCCTGGTGAAATCCTGCCCCGCTAAGAACAGTGCTCTCAGCACATGGAATGCTTTTATGAAACAGTAGTATTTAAAAACCAAAGCATTGGGAACAGCTATTAGTAACATTGCAGAAGAAATAATTACTACTCTTAATATTAATGATGATACTATTGCTCTATAATCTGGCTACACTTTGATTGTAGAATAGTCTATCACTGGTAACATTTTAGTCCTCACTATTCTCTGTCAAGAAAATAAAATTATGGAAGAAGTGAATTTTGCTTTTGATTTCAATAACTTCTGATAGTATCAGATGACAAGTATATCTTAACAAATCTCTCACATCAGAATCAAGAGCAGGAAATCTTGTTTCCTTTCAGTGAGTAGAGTGTTGTACCCAAGGGCAAATAAATATTTTCTGACTCTTACTCAGTTACTATCACCTTGGATGACTAATTAAATATTTTGGCATCAAAAGCAATCATTTCTCAAGGCTGTGTAAGTTACTGAATTTCAGGTTTTAGAATGAACATTGTAAAAGTTGTTTTACTTCCATGTAGAAATTCAATAAATACTAATTGACTAGGGAAATTTTCACTTACGCTGTTAGAAAATGTTATAAAACCTTTTAAAATGTATGATGCCATTCTTAATAGTTCTTTTGTGCAAGAAACCTTAATTTTGTGTCCTGTACTTACAGATTGCTGTTTAATAGGGTAGATTTTATCTGAAGAATAAGAATGAAAAATATCTAAGTTGACTTTTAAAGCAGGGGTTTCCATTTCATCAAATCTCATAGTTTACATTTTAGTCACAATTTGCAAATGGGAACAGAAGTATTAGTTTACTGATATTTATTTTCATTTAGGGTGTAGGTACATTTACATTTAATGAATTGTCAGACATTTCCCCAGTGTTACAGTTTTTAAACATGAAGATGTTTTTCTAATTTCCCATGTTCTTCTTCAGTTTCATAGCAGATACCCTAAATATCTGACGTTATCATGGGTCTTAAGCTTGCACATTGCTGATATGTTCACTCCTAAATTTCCTTTCTAACCGAAAAAATTTGCTTGCTCTAAATCAAACGTAAACCCCACACTGTATCTCATACTTTCTGCCAGGGTGTATCTGGAATACAGTAGCTTGTGTCTTTCCTCTTCCTTAGGAGCAAAGGATTCTGTATAAGTTCGTCTTCTGGTAGGAATGCGTGTTTTCACAGGGTTTGCTGGAGCTGCTGTGCTTTGCCCTGCCTAGACCGTGCGGTACGTTCTGCAGGACATCGCGCGTTTCTTTGCTGGTGCTTCTGTAACCGCTGGGGAAACTGCAGCTCTTCTACTTGGAGATGCAACCTTATTTTTAACAACTGTTTTACTCATTTAGTTTGTAAGGAGAGAATAGCCTGTGTTGCTGCAAATTGAAAACACCGGTTATGGGGCTGGGACTGTAACATTTCTTTTCAAAACAGAACAAAGCTGCCATAAAGGTGAAAAGTCTGTGCACCCCATTGGGAGTTGATGTGCTGTTTATAAACACGTGCTTTCAGAACACAATAGATAAGTACATAGATTTGTTTGCTTGCTAGTGGTGATCCTGGGAGGGCTATGAGAAAGAGATGCAGCTCAGCTGTGTACTAAATTGTTGGCAATGCACTTACTGTATGGCCATGTTTTTGCTGTGGAATAATGACATATCCTCCAGTGTCCTGATCACAGCTGTTTTGAAATAAATTTACATTAACCTATTCCACTGCAAGCTACTGCAGCTATCTTCAGGTGATACTATTATACTACTAGATTATCCCTCTCGGTATTTTAAACATAGGCGTTTAAACACATTTGGAGAGAAAGCTACGAGTCCTTGTGGTCTCTAGTGAACTACTCAGAAAGCAATATTGCAAAATATGAAGAATCCATTATTCTATGCATCCTAAAATGACTTGAGTAAGGCATTGCCGGTGCAGTGTGTTATTGACCAGTGAAAGTGTCCCTGTGTTTCCGTATCTCTAGCACTAAGTGGTAAAAATACTGTATTTAATAGATCATAAAAAAAAAAATCATCAGGTCATTCTCTGTGGCAAACTAACAGTCTTCATGAGGTTTGTCCACTTTGTAAAGTTATTTCATTAACACCTAATTACTTCTATTACAAAATTAGCTCCTGATAATCTGATCTTTAATACAAATCGTGTTATTTCCATCTTTTATGTGGAACCAGTTTTACATATTCTGTGGTCTTAGTACGTTCAAACTTTTTTTGAAACCAGAATAAGTAGTAGAGAGAAGCCATTAAGGCATAATTAGCTTTCTAGACAATGGTGATAGTTTTCTTTAACAAATGTTTCTGTGAAGTTAAAGATTATTTCAGTTGTAGATGTTCCTGTCAGTTAATTTATCAACTCTTGTCCTTAATTATGCACTGGTGAGTTTGTTTTGTTACATGAACACCACATTAAGTTTCTTCCATTTTCAACTAGGTGGCTGTACTACAATCCCAGAGTCTGATTTAGAGGAAAGACCAGTTATACCGGGCTACACAGCAAAGTTTCCCAGTCACAGACTGGTCACAAAGCAGAAATCCAAGCCTGGTAAGTAAAGGAACTTTATGTTGTTTTACTTAGAGGTGTACAGCTCATGTTTTCAGAATGCTTGTGGACATACAAAACAGGCTTCAGACTTTATTAGAATAATTTTCAATTTTTCTTGCAATAATAATACAATGTTTAGGACTCTGAGTTTATTCAGCTTCTTCTATCAAAGAACAGGTAAACTCTAGATATCAGTCTCGTTATTAAATAACTTCACAGTTGAAAGTTTTTGTGGTACATAATACTTGAATGACATTCTTGCAGGTTTTATTCACGACCTCTTCCACAGAGGCAAAATGAAACTGAGGACATTTTGGTATAATAAAGGCTTTTTTTTTTTTTTCCTGCAGTATTGTGGTTAGTCTTTGTGCCAGCTGATTAAAATATGGTCTTTACTTATCTTTTGTGGAAAGACTTCCTAGAATTTCAGAAAAATATTATTGGATATAATCAAATGAAATTATACTGGCTGTAAAATATGCTGCACACAGTAATGACACGTTTTCTGGAAAGACTTCATGCTGCCGGGAACTGTGATATAGTGTTAACATATTTTAAAAGCAGCACTGTGTAATAGTGCATTGCAGTTTAATAAAGTGCCTGGTAAGATCTCAGGCTTTGACTGCAGCTATTTCCCATTTTGTTTACTAAGTCATACCTTCGCTCTCCTTTCCCCCCTCATTATCTGTTTTTGTCCTGTAATATTTATTCTTAAATATATTTGAATGTTGTTTGTAAATCAGATGTGTTCATTATATTAATATATGGGTGTTGAAGCTAAGAAGGGCAGCTTAGGGGTAACAACAAAAGTCAGAAATAGAGAGTCCTTATACATCTGCAAAAAACAGTTAACTGTGTGTTTAAAATGCATTCAGTTGCTTGTTTGCCCAGCTAACTGTTGCACAGACAGCCATGGAGTTGGAATATATAGTTAATTGCAAAAGCAGAATTTGCATTAGCAAATTTTCAATAGTGGGTAGGGAAGAAAGATGTCTAATGCAGAAATGTATAATAATGCCACATTAAAACTCCAAAGTGAGTATCTGCTCACAAAAATGACCTGAAAAATCTACTGGAGGCCTAGAGCTCTGGCTTTTCTAGAGTGCTAATTACTTGCAGTCCTCAGGCGCTTCAGGTCATAAAAAGAAGGGAAGCTGTCAAAGTTGACATACGCATAGTTTAACCTTTATCATCTGGATATGTTAAGTACCCTTCTGGTAATGGAAAAGTATATTGCCTCTCTGATGTAGGATACAATCCTGATAAAATTCCAACTTCAGGCAACTAGACCAATAAATCAAGAACATATGGCAGGCAATCCCTCTTCTTTGTCCGGCGCTCCACTCTTCTGATCAAGCACATATTTGTTCTTCAGTAGACAGTGTTCTGCTATGTTTAAACAACATTATTGTTGAAAAGACTAGCACGAGAGGAAAAGTGTAGAAGTGTATTCATGAGATACAGATACACCATATCCTACTGTAAGTCTTAGTCCATGATAAAAATTGAGAGTTACATCATATAGCTGGCTGTTGTTGCTTTGTAACTACAAAAGGCAGAATGAAAACTTTGAAAGCTTTAAAAATGTCTTTAGGTTTACGGCCATGTGTTATACCAGTGAATTTAATTCATTCACAGTAAGAATTGACTGCCATCTGCCAGTTAGTGCTGCAATATATAGGGCACCTAGAATATCTGCTACTGAGCTGTCTGGAAATTCTAATTGCTACAAGTGTAAGAGCCAAGGGAGGTACTTAAACCATAAGGGAACACTAGGCATGAAATCACGGCATTGCAATGTTTTTCTGTACATGATATTTTTGGCCTGAGTTCTTGCTCAGGCACCAAAGGCTCCAGGAAATAATATTTGGTGTGTCTTATGTATCTTCTTTTTCTTTTTAAATGAGTTTGAATTTAATTTAACTATGTCCAGTCAGTAACAGAAAAAAGTGACAAAGGAAAGTAAAAAATATTTTTCTTGATACATCTCCCTTCATTTATTGAGGGAGTTCAAGTTAGATGTTGATTATAAGTTGAGAAGTTTTGTTTTGTTCTTGTAGATGGCTTTTATTATTTGTATCTCTATCTGTAGTGGTAGTTTAATGGAAATGCAAAATTATGCTGGCTTTAGAGAAGTTTCTGTGTCCAGCTAATATTTTTCATTGGGCTGTATCTGCTGAACTGCTATGTCATGCCTAAGCTTCTTAATGTTCTTTACCAAAAAATTCCCACAGTTTAATGATAGATGTTTAAAAAGATAGAGATAGATTGAGGCTACAACACCAAATAGCTCAGTACTGAAGAGTAAAAATTGGATCTCTTCACCTGTAGTTTAATATGAATATGGGCACAATCGTTGATAATCCCGGTGTGGGAAACCTGAAGAGAAACATGATTACAGTACATGATTACTGAAGAGTGACAGATTGCATTCACAGAGGAAGATGGAAATCAAATGAATAAAACAAGCTGATCAAGTTAGAATATTCCAGAGGATTCTGCAGGTCATGGGAGAGCTTGAGCTGAATGCAATGGACTACCAGCTATGGAAACGGAGTGAGAAGTGCAGTTATGTACTTGCTCCATCTGGTGCCAGACCAAATCTTAGCAACAGGATTTTGTACAGGTTGAATTCTGTAGTAATACACAATGTAGTGTAGGAAAAAAAGAAGAGTAATGGAGTTGCCTTAGTTGGAACACATTTATTTCTATATCAGAGCAAAAGGTAAGCTCCGATTTCTCCCACTGGTACAGTGTACTGGCTTACGACAAAACTCAAGCAGTTCTCAAAAGTACAATTGTAGAGGTAGAAAAACAAAGCAGAACAAAATGCCATATCTACTGAAAAATAAGCTCAAGACCTGAATTGCAAAGATCTCAGCAGGAAGCAGTGAGAATTCCTCACTGAGAAAAGAAGATAGAAGTTCTCTCAGTGGTGTCCTGAACCTGGACATCATTGCTTATAGTTAAATTGCTTGTGTGTCTAAATCTGCTGAAGAGAAGTGCTATCAAGAAGGTTTTAAACAGAAAAATTACAAGCAAAGGAGGAAGCCTCAAGAGCAAGAGGAGACCTGAATTCTGTGCAGACTCTGTGAGCTCCCTATGAGTATGTCTACATTATTACTGCTGTGGTTGCTGCTTGCATAAATGATGTTCAGTTAGTCTTGAGCTACTGAACTCCAGTATTGCTAGCAATCTACCTGTGGTAGTATGCCCTTGAACCCTGGCTGTAGAATTTACCAAAACCCAAAAGAACTGTTCAACAGTTAATTTACATGAAACTCTTAATGTCTGAGCTCGCTAATCTCTTGCTAGTGAGATGTAGTATGTAGTGTATGGAGGTAACTCCCTGTCACTCCATTGTATGCTAGTATGCTCTTTGGACATGCTGAGAATTTTCAAAAACCTTTTGAATTTCATGAGTGGATGTAGACCTAGGAGAGTTCACTGCCTTAAATATGTTGTATGAGCTATACAAAGAACTGTGAAGGAAATGAGGGACTAAGACCTGAAAGACTGTGCTGTGCTATGAGAAAGTATGCTGTAGGATAGCACTGTGCCACAGGCTTGCAAGTTGTCTCATACAAAATATTATATTAAGACCTTCCAGGCAGCTGCTAAGCATATCAATGAGGCTTTTGGCTTTATTTGGAATAGTTACTTAGGACAGCAGAAAACAACATCTAGTAGGCATGTTGCAAGCCTCTTAAAGGAGACAGTGAATGGTTCTGGCCCAATCCCAGAGTCTCTTTGGAAGGGGGAAGGGGAATTAATGGTTATATGATGTTTTCTATTTATTGCTGAAATAATTTGCACTGATTTTTTTTTTCTTATTTATCTTTTTCGGATAAAAGTATGTTGTGATTCCGTAATAAAGAATGGCAACAATTTCATGATATTTGGAAATTAATGATGTTATTGCAGTTGTAGGATCAGCTTCTTGTCAACAGCTTTTGCTTTGAGTGCGTACAAAGTACTCCCTTAAACACTCTCTGTCCTGGTGAATGAAAAATAATTCTTCTTGCTTACCTCCTCAAGGTGCTGAGTCTGTGTGCACTGCATTTGGGGAGTAACGTTAGCATGATAAATCTATCCCTGCTAACTTTGATCTTGGTCTTTTGGTTAGATTGAGGAGGGAGCAGCACAGATTTCATCATGGGCTGGATAAGCCTAGTGGAGAGTTTGAATATAATTTGTAGTTGAGTCCACTTTGAAGTCTCTGTTGTTACTTCATTACTTTTTCCATGAGCTTGCAGCTACAGTACCAATGCAGATATGCTGACCTCTGCTGCAATCACAAGTAGAAATGCAGTGACTCTTTCATGTAGGTCCTGTGGATTTCCTTTCTCTTTGTTATGTCATTCCCACTCTCTTCCATTTTCTTCTTTAGAAGTTACAAGTTTCTCATTAGGGTTGCAGTCTGTGTGAGATGAGTGGTTTGATTTCCAGGAGAAGTTTTAATATGTTCTAGAAAGAGATTTGCAGAACCACACTTCTTAAGTTCTCCTTTGTTCTTAAATATTTCTGGTGAAATGAGTTGAAAATGTGGTTTGTAGCAAATAAGCAAATAATTATAAGGAAGATCTTGTACATGCTGGCTTTTTGGAGACATTTCTAACAGATATGGTGAACTTTTCTCTGAACAATTAAAGTGTGCTGGTGATGAGCTGTAGGATGAAGTAACAACGTCTGTATTTATCAGGATAGAGCTGTTTAAGTAAATGTTCTGTGTTCCTCATATGCTACTGCTGCAAGCTACTTACTGTAAAAGGGAATCTCCGAAGATGTATTTTTCTAAGCATTATTCCTACTGAATATTTTAGACAGAAAGGATCTGGTTGCTCTTTTATGAGTAAAGAGTTTTATGCTGATAAAGCAGGAGCAGCTCCACTAAGTTGACGGAAAACTAGATGGTTAGCGTGAATCAAAGAATAATTGGGCTGAAAAATGTATCTTTGGGGTTTTTTTGGTTGATTTTTTGCGGGAGGTGGGGGATGTGGAACAATGGTGCTGATTAGTAGCTCAGGATTTTACAACACTGGGAGTCAGGTTTGTCAAGTGTCATGTCATGCAGCTGTTGGAATTTTCACAACTTGTAAGTCTTGATTTTCCTGGCAGAATTTTTCACCAAAGATCCTGTAAATCTATCCTGTAAATGATCTATCTAAAGGAAAAAATCTTAAATATTTAAGGGAAATGTTTGCCTGACTTTGCCATGATAATTCAGAATAACCATTGTCTCTTCCTGAGAGAGCAACAGAGAACATGGCCCAGTATTTACATTTATTGTTTAAAGATGAACATTTCTGAGAAGCTGTTCATGAGACCAAAGGCTCGGCATTTGCACTCGCTACTGTGCTGCCACTGTTTTTAGTTAAATTCTTTTATTTTGCTGTCATGCAAATATTTACATGACTTAAAGATTAAATTTCAAAGTTCTCGTCTTGTATGATTATACTTAGTAAAATAAATAAACTTTCATAGTTTAATACTCATAGTATTTAAGACCAAAAACTGTCTCAGCATTTATATTTATGTATTGGAATAGATTTTTTTAACTGTCTTTAATTTGAAGCATCTGGCTTATTACTTTTGATTAAATACACAGGCAGCTATACATAAATGACTGTGAGGTTGAATTATGAACTCCAGTAAAACAGACATTCTGAGCCAAATTTTCAAAACACCCTTCAAAGTTGCACCCAGACGTTGCACAGCTGCACATCTTTTCCTACAAGTTTTACTTCGTGTGTTTTATTTATTTGTTACTTTACCTACAGCATTGCCTGGCAATGTTTGTGTGGATGTTGTGGGTGCCATTTAACAGGATCTTTCAACTTTACCCTTCTAATCAAAGATTGCTGTCCTTATTACGCCTAGGCAATTTTAGGAACTGTCACGTGATTCCAGCCCACAAAGATGCTAAGTTACACAACCTTGCTTAAACAACTCTTGTTAGTAAACAAGTTTGCAACTATTTTTCTTTCGAGGGCCTAGTGACACATTTAAATTTAGCTATGTGCTTAATTTTTCTTATGAATCATTATTTACATGAATACACAACTGTGTGAAATTGCCATCTATGAAGTAGTTCATCACAAAGTGATGTAATATAAGATGAATTTTGTGATAGTGTTTCCTTTATTTGATTTTAGAAAGCAGTATTCTTAAACACTTGGCTTTGTACAAACAGCTAGATGGTAAAGTGCTTTTAGATATAAATTGTTGCCAGCTATCCACTGAGTCTTTTTATTTTTGTACTGTGCTGTTCTTATATTATCTTCTACCTACATAAACAAGCAGAGACATACCCTTGAATCTGTTTTGAAGGGTGCTTAAACATGCTGTAAAAACTCTAAAACACATCTATGAAGGATTTCTGTTTGCTCTAGATCAGACATATTATTTATATATTGGACTAATAACTGCACTAAATTTTCAACATGTACTAGTAAGATACAGGTGGCCTTACTGCTGTTATTGTAATTATCATTGTTTGCTATACTGGTAATCATTTGGATACAGATATTCTTGCCAGTTACAGCAAAAGTATTTTCAAGATATGTAGCCAAGCAATTAACTTTTTCAGGTTAGACAGCATAATAGGACAGAAATCAATACAAACTGTATTGTACATGAGATTAAATAAAAGGAAAATGTATAAATTAAGCTAAAGATAATTTTGGAAAAATGTATGTGCTGTCTGGGATAGGATTTCATGCCCGTAATGAGCTTTCAAAACAATCAGTCAAATGAATCAGTATTGTTGGCAATGCAGACTTTTCAGCTGTCCATGGCCACAGCTTTGAACCTGAACTTCTGTCTGTAGTTCGGTTACTATACTCTTGACAAAAGTAAGAGCAGGTCTGACTTCAAGCTTGTTTTTGTAATGCATTGGACCAATTAATGGAGCTCATCTGAGGGGTTAAATGTGCCTCTGACAGTTTGAGTTCAATTTCAAGCATTTTGACAGATGGGTTGCAATGCAATATGTTGTTCTTGAGCTAATGAAGAGTCTTTAATTTGAAACAAATCTGACAGAGATGCTGAAACCTGTGACGGCTTCAAGTAAGTGAAAGCTCCTTCAAGACCTGACCTTATTAGTAGCTGACTTATGTCTTTCCCACTGATGTATTGTAGTACTGTGAGACTAGGTCCTTGTTTCTTTCTGTATGCACATTGCTATATAATAGGAAAGATACCAGGAGCCTGTAGCTGGGCCCACCTAATACTTTAAAATTGCTAAGCTAATTGTTTCCACAAGAAAAGGTGCAAAGAAAATCACTGGGCTACAAAAAGCCTATTTTTCTGGAGAGAGCTGGAGAGATTTATTGAGGTTTTCTTTTCCACAGAGTCTGTTTTTCTAAAGAGCAGTGCAGCTTAAGAGATTAATGTGAGAATTCCTTCATTAAGTCAATACTCAATGAAATACAGTTTCTCTTTTAGCAGGAGCTTGTACATACATCTCCTGTGAAATGTAATATAAAACATGAGGACATAGCAAGCCTTATTTATGTTCTAATATTTGCAGATTCAAGTATATTATAATGTACATTATCCACTGCAGTGGGTAAAAAGATCAGCCTCTGTGTGTTTGCCCTATACCAGTGGTTGTGGTAGTGTTTTACAAAATGCTTCCTTTTAAAGGTTAAAACAATCTCTTACTAATTCCAATTTGTCTCAATGAAACAAAGAACTGAGGGTTACTTCACTCTTTGCTTTGTGGGTTGACTCAGAAATTGCTATGAGATCACAAAAAAAGGTATGAAATGAACAAGTCATGGTACAGAGAGCCAGAGAGCCTGAACCTTTTCGTCAGATTCAGTGGCTGTAATGGAAAAAATCGTTTGAAGGGCTTTTAATTAGAGAGTTCAAAGGCACTCTTAAAATTATTAGCAAAAGGTTGCTATTGTTGCAGTTAAAGGTGCAGTGAAGAGTGGCACAGGGCGTAACAACGTACTCGTGGCCATATCGAAAGCTTTTTGGAATCTATGAAAAAGCCTTTCCTTATTTTTATCAAGTTCTGAACATGGGAGCTGCTGATGGATAATAGAAGATAATGAGTACATATAAGGGCATGTTAAGTATGGAACAAAATGCAAATCAAAGCTAAACACTTTGCAAATTCTGCATAGGTCTTGTATACAAGAAGGAGGAACTATAGCACAGTGGAAGGAATAAAAAAAAGAGAAGTTTAAAAGCTTTTTATGTGACTAAATAACTATGAGCTTAAGAGAAGTAGATGGTTGTCACTAGGATTCATTCACTCGCTTGACCTCTGCCAGTAAAGATGGGCAGGACATAAACTAGTCTGACTTTTCTGTTATTTGCTGCTGCTTACTTTTCCTGTGTGAAGGTGAAGGTTAATTCTATGTTTTCCTTGCTAGTCTTTGTAAGGTTTCTTGTGTTGTTTTTGTTTCCTCACACCAGTTATTTTCTCCATCATATCAAGTGTTGCCATCTAAAATGCACACTGCAAACGTGCCCAGCACTTTGTTTCTGGTAGACATGAACTGCTGGCTATTGGTTTCTCTAACCCTGTGGTGAAATCTTTTCGCTGGATACTCAGTGAAACTTGTTTTGCAAGACATCTGTTTTCCCACCTAATGCTTCACTGTCTCTCCAGTTCTTCACAAACTTTTGTATCTCATTTTTTATTTAACTGGAAAATAATAATTTTGTTCAGAACATAGATAACTTTGAATATCATATGTTGTTTGGATTAGTATATTATTCCTGGCTTAACTTCTTTTGTCAGATCTTTATTGGCTAGTGAGATGAGATAGTAGAGAGATATCTGTTCTACTTTACTGGCATTATAGAAATGTGTCTGTAAAATTTACTTTCTCCTAATGTTTCTTTATGTTCATTTGTGTTAGATGTTAATGGCTCCTATATATTCTTGTCAGTCACTGAGAAATATAAAAAATTCTGGTTTCTAATAAGGTGTTATTAAATAAAATAAAAGGAGAGAGCAACTCATCAAAATATTATTTGAATGCCTACTCAGCACTCCCAGCCAACAAGGATTTAGTGGCTGCCAGGTTTATTATTGAATCCTGGTAAGTTGCTCATGGGCCTGGACAACAAGGTTGGCAGGTAGAGGAGAGTACAGACATTTTTGGCTTCCGCCATCCATCTTTGTATAAAAGTCAGGCATTCAATAGCACAAAACAATAAACCAGTACTGCAAGTTTCAGGAAACCCCAAAAACTCATTGAGTGCTCCAAGGAGGTGGTTTTCTGATGCAGAAACTTGGGGTTGGAATTGTGCGACTTGTGTGTTTAAGTCACACTACACATCATAAAGGTTATTTCTGTCCTCAAATTGTTTTGCTACCTTTCTCAGAATCTTAAAGTTAATACTAATGTAATCATTTGATCAGATGAGTATTAGTTAAATCTAGGATGAGGCTGTAAAATGGTTTTCCAGGTCTTTTTTCCAGGTTATGCAAAATGCCAAGACTCGCTTCATAGCTTGTCAACATTGGCCACCAAAGGGAGATTAGCTCTAGGTCTTTAGGAACTGTTTGCTGGAAAAAAAAATGACATTGTGGAGGTGTTAGCGGTTATTTTCCAAAAGATCTTCTTTTAGAAGTAATTTTAGTGTCTTGTGCCCCTTTCTCCCCTCCCAATTCCAGAAGGCAGCCATCCATATTATGAGCTAATGGCTTAAACTTTCTTTAGAAAAAAGACTGTTTTTGAGATACAAGATTGCATGAAAGCACCTGAAACTGCTAGTATCACTTCTCTCTCCCTGAGGGCTGACTCTGCAACCTCTTGAAAAATAAGGGATTTGAATGGAAACGTTGACTCTCGTTTAAAGAACTGCTGACGTGCCTGAAATGAGGGAGCATTTTCCCACATGCTCTTGTTGGAGACTGTTACTGGAATTGCAAATAGGTTTTCCATGTCACTTTGTGGAAATTATCAGTGCCATTATAAGCCACTTTGGAGCATTGGTAGAGCTTTGAATTGTTAAGGAATGGACATTGTTGGAAATATGGATGATGTACAATGCCAGAGCATATTGTCTTAATTAAATAATTTTGTGAATAGTACTGAAATGTTTTCAGTGTTGGTATCAGCAATTTTTTCTCTTAATTATTCAAATGAAGTATTTGAAATATTACTGTATCATCAAGGTTTTACAAGTCAGAGCTTTTCTATAGAAGCAGAGCTTTTCTACAGAAGCAACAGGATTTTTGTGTTTTTACAGGAAGGTGATACTGTGATGCTAGGGTTAAGGTATCTCAGAAGAGGCTTGAACCTCGAATCCCAATAGTCTGTTGTGTCTCAAAATTGCTCTCACTTGGGTGTGCTGGTGCAGTACGCATTTTGGTCATGCTGGCTGTAGCCTTTAAGGCTGGTTCGCTTAAAATGGACAGTAAAATTCTTGTTCTATGTCTGTATGCAGTAGCATTAAGAGCTCTTCTACAGGTTTTTGAATGCTTGGTGACACAGTTCCCCAGTGTAATCATATGCCTAATACACAGAAGACTATGTTGTGCTTTTGTTACTAACGTCTTTTGGGGCCTTACCCCTGTGTGCCATCATGACTATCATAGCTGATGGCCTGTCACCAACTCCTTGGCTCTTGACTTGGTTCTCATTGCCTGCAGCTGTGAGATGCAGCGTGTCTGATCCTGTTGTCCCTAATGCTTGAATGTGTCATATTTCCAACTCCAGTGGAGAATTAAAATTTAGTAGTCGATGACTCTATAAGTTCGACTGTAGTTAATGCAGGTCTTCTGACATTTTCTGTTCAAGGGACACATCAGTTACAATAACGGAATTCAAAAGTTAGGCTTCAAGAACTGATTCAGTTTCACCATGCTGAATGAGAATGGTTGGATGACTTTGTTAAAGAATTGTTTGATACCTTGTGACCAACCAGTATTACGTGTTAGGAAGACTTCCACAAACAGGACAAGAAACAGCAGAGCAATAACTCTTGTTATTAAAATCAACAGTTCCAACAGTGCAGTGCTTTTTACTTACTCTGAGGTAAATAGTAATTTTGTCAGCCTCGTCAAATATTTATCAGCCATCTCTGTGAAGCACATTCTAATTCTGAGTTATTTTGTATTGTCACACTCCATAGAGTATCCTCTCATCTTTTTTCCCCTGTTACAATAATCCTGTCTTCCTGTGGTTGCGGCGTCACCCTCACTGGTTTAGTATTAGGTCTACTGCAGTGTTCCTAGAAGTAGGATATAAGGCTAAAGTAGAAGTGAATGGAAAACAGGGAACGTGCTAAATTTTCTAATAGCTACTGGAATGTATGACCAGAAATACGCTGCACAAAGTGGTGCTCTGTCCTACCACCGTGTGTTATTGCAAGAGTGAATCTATATCTGTGACTTCAGTGTTGGTAAGCAGGATGCCAGTGCATAAGGCTAATCAAGTTTGGGTCTTTGACATATGGTGGATGCAAAAATGCATGTATTTCCTAGTGCAGACTTTCGTTTCAAAATTGGGTTCTGGTTTTGGGGAAAAAGAGGAAGATATTCCAAAATGTTTAGCAGCACAGGATGTAATATCTGGAGCGGTGCTACAACTAGATCTGTTTCCTTTCCCGCTACCCTCAAAACAAAGGTACTATGCCACTTACTGAGGGCATGTTTGCTTTTATCAGTGGCATGTTATTTATAGCCCATGTTGCCTCACAGAACAAGGTGAACAACAACAGAAATACTGTAATTCCATACCTTGCTACGTTTCCTAAACAGAGTAAAAAAATTTGTGGCACCAGTTAGGCCAGATTACTTTTCACCTTAGTGTATAGCTCGTATCTAGCAAGACAGCAAGTAATCTACTACTTAATCAAACTCTTATTTAGTTTAGTTGTATTTAAAATTTCTCTATAAAGGTTGCCCTTGCCTTCATGTTAATAATGAATTGAATCTGTTTTGCTTTGTTTTGTTTTTAATGTATTTTGGCTCATAGATGTCATCATATCTGTCTTCAAGTCTAGTACCCGGAGTGTCATGGAAAGATTGATTCACACTGTGCAATACCCCAGCTATGTATTAGCACCCTGGAGAATACTGCTTTAAAAAATAAAAGATAAGCTTGTTTTCTGGAAAGTAGCCTTAGCAAAATGTTGTAACTTGGATTTTGATGTGATCTCTGATCCCATTCAAGAAACCCATAAATGTGAAAGTTAGGAGTTAAAAATACCAAAGTTATATGCACTTAGACAAAGTTAGAGACCTCCCATGGCTCTGTTTATCAAGAAAATTCTGTTGGTTTTTTGGCTTATTCTGGTGTGTTTAATATTCCAGCAAATGTTAGTTTGTTGGGTTTTTTTTCATGTGTATGAGTACTAACAACTTGCCACTTTGAAATTGGCAACCTCTATCAGTGCAAATGGGAAAGAGGAAAAAGAAGCAGGGTAAGAACAGAGGATAGAAGAACATAGCACAGTAGAAAATGACAAAAATAGAAAATACACTAAATGTTCCACATCAAATGGGTATTAGTTCTCTCCCCTGTAGTCATAATCCAGGAAAGTTTTTAATTGTGAAAAAGCATGGTTAAAAACATGTGCATGCTTTCATCTGGCCTGCATTCCTAGCAGCATTAAGCAAACAATCACTGCAACTGTTCTCAGTGCATGTGCAAAATGTGCCTGAAAAGGTAACTTTTGCATAGCTGGGCTACTCACAGTTCCTGTGTTAGCTCACTTAAAACTAGATTGGTTGTGTCCCAATGAGCTGTGGCCTAAATCAGGGCTGTTGCCACAGTTTTATCTTCGCTTCCAGCCACCAAGTGTTTCTCCGTTCGCTGGTGCCAGCACTACTGTTTATATGACCAGGTGTCAAGGCAGCTTTAGGGAGCTGAGCTGATTGAAACCTTGCCCCAAATGTGGTTAAAACTGCTTTTCTACCTTAGTCTTTATCCATTATATTTAGACTATCAAAAGAAAAGGCTGCCATTTTGTGGGGTCAGTGAGTTGTAACTGGGTCTACAGATACAAAGCTGTTAGTTCTGTGGTGGAAAAAGTTAGTATGTGCATCATGATACATGGAGGAGAACATGACTATCCATTTTGGCAGCAGGCCATAGATACATCAAATTAAGTATAAGATGAAATTGCATCCTAGCTTTTGACTCAATCAGGTTCCTGAATCCTTCACCACATAATTTCAGGATCACAAGAGCTGGTTCAAGGAAGGAGAAGGGAATGGGGAAGCCATGACTGCCTCAGCTCACATTAGCTTACGCTGCCATGTGACTCGCAGCGACAGTATCTGAAGGACATTCAGACCCTTAATAAATAGGAATACTAAGAAAAGAACCCAGAATGCTATTAGGATTTTTTAAAAATTGTGTGCTATGCCTTATTAAGTGAAATTGTAAAGTTATTCTGAGTTCTGTTACCTAATGAGCCAGTGCTGGAAGTACTAGTTTATTTTTATGCCGAGGAAGGTGGTTTGTGTATGATGGGGAGCCTCTTCGTTCTTGTGTTCACAATCCATTGTGCCAGAACTCATTTATGCTTTTTCCTGGCAATTTTCTTACAGCTCTGAAGTTGTAGACACAGGACCTAATCCAAAAAAGTTCATAAGAACATCCACTGCTAAGTATATGTGGTCTCACCGAACTCACAAGGGAGTATAGTAGGCAAAGTGAAAACACCCTCTGGTCTTTCTATATCAACAGTATTTGCTCTTTCTTGGAGTAAAATTGCTTGTAAGCCTGAAAGAAATGTCATATTAGGACAGCTGCTTCTTCTATTCTCCTTAGCATTTTGTTGGTTTCATCAAATGGAGAATAGGTCAAGGCTCCATCACGAACATGAAGCTAAGCCAATACATAAATACCCTTGAGCAGCAGTTTTAACATTTTGGAATATTTATAGCTAACAGCTAAACTTTAGGATAATAAACTGTTCATGAGCTGTGTTAGTTCATTTTCTCTGAAATACAATTTTTCTTCTGGCTGAATTCCAGACATCTGAGCACGGATTAGAAATCAATCTGGAGTAGTCTAAAATTAAATTACCATTCTTTCTATTATTTTCTTTTCCCTTTGTTAAAAGGATTTTTCAGAGAAGCTGTCTGATACATACTGTATAATACAATAAACGTGACTAAACTGAAAAAAAAATAGGGGGGAGATGGAGGACAACACAAGAACCTCTGTTATACTTAATTTGCTTTCTGGAGTACTGTTCTGACAATTATGTACTGACTTAACATAATGTGTCATATCCTGTATTTCACTGCTTCTTTTCTGGTTCCCCACTATTTGATATTATTGGTCATGATGTATTACATGACTATAATTGTATACCTTAATGCAAAGACAAGCTAGAAAGCATAGACTATTTAGCCAAAACTGATGTATTTTTCCAGTAACTGCATCCCCCTCTCCTGTGGTAACCCTTAAGATCTGTATTTCAAATCTGTTTTTTCTGTTGATCAGCTTTGTTTTGGACTGATTCCCCTTCTGCTCTTCTTACTTTCTTTTTTTCTTTCTCCAATCTTGGAGTCTTTTTTTCTTCCTGGAGAATAATGAATTATTTTCAGTGCTCAGCTTATAATATTCTGTAGATATGCAGAAGATGCTAATGGTTATTGGTAGTTATGAAGGCAGAGGTCATCAGGACTGCTTGATTTCCTGTCGAGATATCACAGCTGCTCTGCATATTCAGTTTTGTGATTTTGTAGTCCGAATTTCATTAATTGGTTAATCTAATATCATTAGATAACTATTTCTCAAAGTGTAGGATGTTCCTGAAATTTAAATAGCAGTCATAGGTAACACTTAAAAGTGAGAAAGGTAGTTGAAATGAATAAAATAATTCATTAATTTGGTCAGTGATTAGAGTGTATTTTCCCTAAACTGAATTTTGCCTTATCTGTTTTTACTACCCATTTGTTTCTTCTTTCGAATTTGGAATAATTTCTACAGTACTTTAGGTCAATGGCTTTCAAGGTTGCCATTCACTCTGGAACTGCGCGTTGCCTCTCAGTTCCTGATGCCCAAAAGAACGGTTTTCTGCCAGGTTATACCCCTGAGCTTGCTCTCCAGAAGAGCAAATGAGAACTGGTGTTGATACAAGCAGAAGATTACATGTGGGCAGCCACAAATAGGGCAACAGAGACATCAGTTAAAACTGTTCCAGAAGCACACCTCACAGGTTTGTGTGTGGCGCTGGTTTTGTTTATTTGCTCCTAAAATCAGATTCTGGTTATTTATAGAATCACAGAACAGAGACCAAAGTAATATGTAATACAGTTATTAATACATAACAAAAAAAGTAGCAAACTGAAATGTTAGGTATGCACGCAGCTCAGTCTAGGAACCTGAAAGAGTTTTCAGGCTTATTTCTGCAAATAAATGGCAATGCGTTTGTGGAGAAGATAATAGAGTTCATATGGCAATTAGAAATTCATATAGGATAAATTAAGTATTATAAGCCCTTCTCTATTTTTTCAGAAAGTCTTCTACCTAAATCACTATTTCAAACACAAATGATTTTTTTTTCAACACTTATTTTGTATCTGAATTACCTGTGACTTCAGTACTTCTTGAAGTAGCTATCTTTCATTGTTTTCCTGCTGAGTGCCTTGTAGTTCTGAGAGACACAACCCATAAACGTTGTGGTTTTTGTTGTTGTGGTGGGTTTTTTACATTTTATTTTTGTTGTGTTTTTCTAAAACAAACAACTAACCACCACCACCACCACCACCAAACCCTGAGTGCTAATGTTTGTGATTTCTTCTGTACCAGCTTTGAGAAGTACTTGGTTCTTATGTCACAAAAGCAGATGGAGGGGACTCCCCTCCTGCCTTCTCTTCCTTAAATCCTAAATAACGAAATACTCTGCTAACTCTCTGGAAGCAGGTATTTCGAGTGTGTTTGCTCACCATTATCTGCTACCACAGAAAAATAGGAGTTGGGTTTGAGTTCTTGAGGCAAGTTTCAAAAGCCATTTTACATCTTTGGACTGTGATTCTGTTATATATGTATTGTTGTCCTCCTTGCAGAACCATGGTGATGTGCTTCATTCTAAAACACCACAAAGAAAATATCTGTTTTTACAGCAAAGGGGATGGGTTTTAAAATCTGCAATGTACATTAACTAATGCATGTTGCCTGATTTTGTCATAAGTAACAGTTTCAGGGAGTCTATTCTTGGCAGGCACTGCTTGAAGCAGAATTAACAGGCTCATGATGAGAGAGATCCCAAGAGACCTGCTGCCTTTGTATAGATACAGAAAATAACATACAAAACTTTCCATAGTATTTTCTGGATAGACAAGGTACGTTCCCTTCTTTTGTACATCTCCTTTCTCTCAGAAGAATATCTGCCTGCCATTCATGTCTGTTCATATCCATTTGTCCTGTGATATGGCACCTCTTTCTACCTGCTGTACCAGTAGAGGCTGGAGTTGGCATTTTTGAGTTCTTCTGGCAAGATGCAATTTGTCTCATATTGAGCTGAATTTGAGAAGTTTTAAAAAAATTTCCTGTTTTCCAACACAGATTTATGACCAATAGAAAAGGGGATGTCTTGGTAATTGATGCAACTTTGCTGAAGGAACAGAAGAATTCTTATACTGCAGCAATGATAAGCAAACTGATTTGTCAGATCGTTTGATGGTAGAAGCATCAGCACTGGAAAGGTAGTTGTAGCATAGGCTCAAATCTTTTCTCTAGCCCAACTTATGTTGGGCATATTCTTTTCATTTAAAGGTAATATCATAGAATCATAGAACGTCCTCTGTTGGAAGGGACCCACAAGGATCATCGAGTCCAACTTCTGTTGCTGCACAGGACAACCTGTCAGTTCAGGCAAGAACAGAAACAGTCTGTCATGTTGTGATTAGAGTAGCCTTAATATAGATCAACCTGCTGATTAGCAATGCTTTGAAATTATTTGATCATCAGTTTTTACAGAGATAAAATATATTGAACATTTATGAAGTCCAGTTTTCTAAAGGCTGAACAAACATTTATTAAATGTTCAGTACGGTTAAATCTTGTCCTATGTAACAGATACCTGATAGCAACTTACGGTGTATCTTAGGCCAACGAGGGATTAGCAACATTATAAGGACATATTTTTAAAAAACTAAAGAGAAATTAAAATTATTATTTTTTTTTTAAGTAAGAAAATTCAGAAAATTACCTTGAAGTGCTTGCTCCCCACCCCACTTCCCATCCAGCTAAGTGTGTTAAGACAGAGCTACATTACAAACTTGGTATTCTGCTCTTTATTTCTTCCGTGCTACCTCAGGTATTGCCATGCTTTTAGATATGTCAAAAACTAGGTATTTAATAGAGAAGGGAAAAATGGCATCTGAGTACCTGCAGGGAGGTTTGACAGCAGTGGAAATTTAGGACCACCAACACTGGCAACACAATACCAAACACAAGAAGTGCAGTTTTATTCTAGTGTAACTGATTAGGTTGATCCAAGAGAAAAAGACTGTGAATAGGAAAGTATGAGCTTTTCCACCTTTGGAGGATCTGCAGAGCTCTGTATGCTTAAGTGGTACATTTGGAACCTGAAAATATGTTTAGCCAAGTACATTGCTAAGCACACGGTATAATAATGAAAACAGTACTAACCATATGTTAGCACCTACTTCTCATGCTTATGTGACTTGAAATACATGTCCATCCACCTCTGTCCCTTTAATTCTACTGAGCTCATGGCAGTGGAATGAGGCAAAGCTGCCAGTATCTTACGTTTCATTCATTAAACCTTTAAACAAAAATGTCTTATTGAATTATGAACATTTCGAATCTCTTCTGGAATGAACTTCTGAGTTATTTGAGATATAATTTATTATTTGAGGGTTTATGCCTGGGTAGCTTTGAATTCTGCGTCTGGATCTGTATGAGATTTACTTAGAAGTACTGATATTTAATTGGAATGTTTATCCAGATATTCAGGTTATTGACTTAATCTATTAGAATTGGAAAGAAGCAGACTTTTGCCTTTTCCAAAGGTCAGCCCTACCAGATCCCTAGCATTTTAAAAGGAGAGAAAGGGAAGACAATTTTCTACTGTCTTCAGTGAATCCAAAAGTCAGAGTTTTTTTCCACTGGCCTCAGTATTCAGTATAGAGAAAGTAGATGGCATATTTCTCTTAAATTATTTTGGATGTTAGTATTGGTTACTGTATATTAGCATAGTATATATATCTCAAATATATTCAAGAACATTGATACTACTGATAGGATTTCTTTTTAATTAAATGATTTTTGCATCAAGCATGAAGAGCTATATTTTGACTGCTTACTTCAGGCTCCGAACAAAGTATTTCAGTATCTGAAAACATAAGCGTTTGTTTCAAGCTTGGTCATTCATTCCACCTACATTAGCAGCCTAAGCTTCTGGATAGTTAGTGAAGAAAGCAGATTCCTCTGAAGAACTGGTGACAATACCTGTATCTTCCCATGGATTGTGCTGGGGTTTACCCTGATGTCTGCATGTGGAAATTTGGTGCTCCTGCATGCTGTGCAGGGAGCCTTGTGGTGTTGGGGGAAGCTCTGGGTTCAGCCATTCGTGACTGAATGTGTCTTTGTGTCGGGGCTTCGCATACCACGCTCACCCATTGAGGCAGTTCCATTTCCAGCAGTTCTCTGATCCACTTCTCTCTGCAGCTGCAAAAATGTTTGAGCCAGTGTTGGGAAGTTAAAGATGAGGGCTGGAAAATGCAGTTGCGTGTTTCAGAATCAATATTGCTTAGACTTTTTCACTAGATCTGTAGAAATGTAGGGTCAGCAGGTTATCTATGTCCGCTTGAGGCTGTGGAAACTGAGCTCTTTTAAATTTAGATGGCAAAGAGCAGGGAAAAGTAACAGGTTCAGTGCTGTTTATACACATTCCTCTGCAGTACTTAAAGGGAAGTGCATATGACAGTAGGCATAATTTGTGGTCTAAATAGTGATTGTAATGGCTATGCTAAATGGTGGAGGGCAAAAAATCTCCAATGTTTGTGGAAGGAAACAGTTTATGTGGAGAGCTTGATGTTCACACTATGTTTCGCGGTGTTTCATTTCCAACTCTCTCTAATCTGGTACAATGGCCTCCATTAGTGGTTGAAGTACATTTTCTAGTGTTGCTCCATCTAAAAGGAGGCTCATCTGTATTTGTTGAGACTATTCCATGATGTATGAAGCAAAGTACAGAAAGCGGGAATGAGCTCAAAAGCTCATTTCTGTTCCATACTTAAGTTGAAATGTAGATGCACACAGTATATGGCAGAGATAGTGGCAATAGAATTAACCAAACTTGCTGTTCGTTTTTTATTCATATTTGAGTAAAGCATTTCAGTAATTGGTCTCTGCTTATTAAAATATTAAAACTGCCTATGCTGTTTTAGCTTTAAATGAAGCGTGTTCTAATGGTAATTGCAGTGCAATTGTTTTAGTCTAGAATATTTTGTCCTTCAGTTCTGTTTTTAACTGAATAGTTCCTGTTACAGGTCATTAAAGTCTGGATTTGATTTAAGTGTGTTCCCACATTCAGGTAAATGTTGAAAAGTATATTTTAATCTTAAATCTCACTGTTCTTACCTGCATACCTACATCCCTCCCCTCCTTCCACTCCCCAGGCTGGAATAGGAAGTGTTGCTACATTGTGATACTTCACTTAAAGGATATTTTCTTAGTGCCCCTGTTGGTACTTTATACTGCCCTGTTGTAGGTGGGTTTTGTGTAGAAATTTATAGCAATATGGGTTTAAAAAAAATTAAACATCCTTCTCTGGTAAGGGCTATCTTACTGAGTGAAGAACTGGCCAAACGTGTCTTTATCAGTAGAATGAAATGTAAGCTGAATTTTCAAGTACACAAGATATCTGCAGTGTGATCCACAATCAACTTTTGCAAAACTAGAAATGTGCCTTTTTGATTAAAACTTATTTCCTTGATATTGGTTTAGTTTGCCTTTTACTCCCTCCATGGCTTCTCTCTTATGAGGTTATGAAACAGACTTAGCAAAAATGGATCAACTTTTTGTTGTGTTTTGTGGATGCCCAGTACTGGTTACACATTCAGATTAGACTGGTCTTCATGCAGCAGTCACATTTACATTCGTCATTTAGTGGATACATCTTCGAAACAAGCAGAATAAAAGTTAACTAGTCACATGCTGTGATGTCTTTTTAATGTACAGACCTGTGTATATGTCCATAGACTACAAAAATCAGGAGACTGTGAAATTTAAGAATTATTCTAGGCTGAGAGTTCAAGGCTAGTCAAATACCATGAGAAATGTTGAAAGTCACGATATAATTTTAAAATTAAAATCTTCTTATTTTGTTGCTCGGGTGTAAAATCGTGCAATCACTTTACACCTGTCCATCAATCAAGCAAACCTTTAGTAACATGCTCAGGGAGCTCCCAGAGCCGTGTACTGTTTCAGAAAAGGTGGGTTACTCGGTAATTGTCAAGTGTCTAGAATATTAATCAGGTGTTACAGAATTTGTTCATGTGGCTTGGATTTTTCAAGGGTTCTTATTAGAAATACAGTTTCATTCACATTACATTTTTTTTTTTTTTAATAGGGATATTGTTTTTCTGACCAGCTCAAACTTTGATCTGACTTTATCCCCTATATAATTTACATAAAAGCTTCCCTGGCCTGAGTTTCGTTTATTGTCCTTTCAGGGCTCTTATCTCCTTTCTAGGAGGCTATGGAGTGAGATCTGTGAGATCTCTGCCTAGCTGTGCAGGCATAGGTATAACATATATCCATCTGCACCTGTCTACAAAGCAATCTTCAGCAGTTCAGGTGGGGACGGAAGTGACTATACTTCTTGTCTGGGGCTGTTATTAATGTATCGCGTTGACCTCTGCTCTTTAATCCCACTTTTTAGCTGAAATGTTAGTAGTGGGCTCTTCATGCTTGTGCTGTCCCACAGATATGAGTAACCACTGAGGAAATCACTCATGTTTGAGTAACATCTACCTGTTTGTTTTGATATATGTACATACGTAGAGAAGAAGGTCAGTCTAAGAAGTGTTTGCTGTAACCACTTTTCTTCTCCTCTTTAGACTATTAATCATTGTTTTCTCAATCTGATTTGAGAAGGGAAAAGTACAGCTGTGTTTTATTAGGTTTATGCATCTAAAACCCACTGATTTGAACATGTTTTCTTTTCTCTAAGCAGAAATTATCTCAGGAAAAAGTGCTTCTTCAAGGGCACTCTCCCTTAGACGTTTGTCTGATAAGCAAAGCCTTTTCTCAGAAGAATGATGTGTCATCAGCACAAAGGCTGAATATCTTTTAACTCACTTTTCTCTTATCTGAATTGAAGTTTTGTTTAGTTTTATATTCTGTCATATTGCCCTGCAGCATAAAGAAAAGAAGCATATTTAAAAAAAGATGAAGATTCACTGTATCATTTTTCAGGATCAATTATATATGTGTAGCTACTTCTAGTTTAACCATTTATGTGCATGTTTTTAGTATTACAAAGAGGATATTCAAACATTGTAGCAAAATTATATGCTTATTTTAGGCCCTATGACAATAACTATGTGTATAAGAAGTGGTGCTATTCATATGCAGGTGGTTTGCAGATCTGAGGCCTGAGCTAGTTCTGATCTTTTAGTTTGTTCAGTAAATATTCTCTGCTTTTTGGTTTAAATGTAGAAATATTTTAAAGCTGAACTATTTCACTACCACTGGAGAGCTGTGCTGTTATGGTTTGTTGTTTTAACCATTTTGAACTGCAGCATTCACGGTTTTTCTTATACAATGTACCATGAATTTGTAGTTCTCTGTTACTTTTTGGTGAAGTATATAAAACTATTTGCTTTGAAATGAAGAGCAGGACAAAACTTGATTCTTTAAAGTGTGCTTGCAGTTTAATTTTTCTTTAACTCAGGGTGTGGAAAACACCATCAGGTGGTCTATTGTGTACTCCTTGATTGATAAAATTATCTTCTCTACATAAAATACCAGATCTCTTGTATATGTCTCCTCTTTACCATGTTCAGTTATCAGTTATCTTAATGCATGCTGTAAACTGTGCTGATTCACAGGCTTATTAGAGGCAGAAGTTTAAAGGCCTACATCAGGAAAAGACCCAGGAAGGAAAAAGTAACCAAGTTGATGTGATAATTAGCCTCACCATATAACTTCATGGTTTTAATTTAACAGAAATTTGGAGGCTGGTTAAAGAGAGGGTTGGTTTGTTTTCCCTCTACCTCCACTTCACATTGGTCAGGTTTGATGGCTGCATGTCTTTGAACTTGTCCAGAGACTTCTGAAAAAAATTCATGGTTTTATAAAGCTGCTGGCTTTAAAAGGGAGCATATTACATCTGTGCTGGTGGAGGTGAAAGTAATTTAATAACTTAATCCACAGAACAGAGAGTAGAAACCTCAATTGGAGTTTGGCTTTAATCAGGTTTATGCATGAATTTGGCTCACTTGGATCAGATCTGTCTAATTATAAAGCTATATGGCAGATTAAAGGGAACTGAAGAAAGCATACCTGTTACTCATGTACCTCCCACAAGTCCTTAATTTGTTTGTTTGTTTGTTTTTCCAAATGTCATTCTAACAGAAAATTCTTCTGGTGATGAATTATAAGGATCAGTTACTTTGTAAGTCTTAGAGGAAGTGAGAAAGTATAAGGAAGTCTCTCCTTTTTTTTTTTTTTTTAATCTCTTTCTTCTTCCCCTAAGGGGTTGCTTTTAAAAGATAACTTATAATTTTATAAGGACAAATTTATTTGTTGTTTAATTGCACAGCCATGTTTTGGGATTTAGTCACCTAGCCAGTTGATTGCACCTGCCTGCTAGGTAGTTAGATGATTAAACCCCTTAATTTGATTCCCCAGTTAATTGCTGAAAGAACTCTATTAGATTGAAATAGTCTAGATTGAAATAAAAGTAGAAAATGGTACTAACTTTTCTCCCTCTGATTTTTTCCTAAAGCGTAGTGTAAGGTTCTTTACCAAGGTTTTATTGCTGTCTCCTCTGGCTTGAGCCTTGATGAAATTTAATTTTATTAGTAGATTTCACTGACGTTATGTTTTTTGACATTTCTTATTTTGGCTGATAATGCTGGATGAAAAGGTCTCTCTGTGTGGTATATTTAACTGTGGCAGAATTTTACTTTCCATTTGTATTCACATATTTTTGTTTTCTGTCATATAGGTGGTATGTTGAATGGAATAAATGGTTGCAGTGATATTTTCAAAGTTGCAGTCACTGTTTTACTGGTATTTTTAATACATGTTGGAAATATGTGCTTTTTAAAAAGATAATAGCTTCTTGTCTTCACTGCTTCTGATTCATAACCCATTATGTCCTGCACTAAACGTAGCATTGCTCATCTACGCTGATCTGATTCCAGGAATGTGTTGTGCAACAGCTGGCAGTGCACAACCAGAGGCTCGGTCCCGAGTGCCTGCAAATTATTTCAGCAGAAGCTCTAGAGTCTTCGTACCTTGCATGCAGTGATTGGCACTTCCCAACATACAGCACCTACTGTCCATCAATCTCATACTCTGGTGCTTTTATATCACCTATAAGTATGATGCTGAGCCAAAATTTTGAGTGGTTTGTATTCTCTTTATTTGCTCATGTCCATTGCTGTTATCTAAGTAGGCAGAAAAGGATGTATCTCCTGAGGTAAAGAAGTGGGTTGCCAACAACAAACCTTGTATCGTCTACTTTCTACTGGAATTGCTTTTGCTCTGTTGCCTTTCTCAACCTGGTATACAGTTTCAGAAAGTAAAAAGATTATTGTTTATTGGGCTGCATCGTTGCCAATGGCTGGCTGATTTTACATAGGCAATGCCATGAATAGTGAAGGTGGGGACTGCAGTTACAGATGTTTGCTGAGATACCACAGAGAATTTCTTACTGAGGAAAGAGGTTGTTTTGTCTTGCATGGCGGGTTTTATTTTGTTTGTTTGTTTTTGTTCTTTTTGTCTGAATCTTTTATTGTACAGTCTATGCTGTCTGATGAAGCCAGCATTCATGTTTTCAGAAATCCAGTTTTATGATCTTTTCCTTTCATAATTGGGTCTTTACCTCTTTAAACATATGAAAGTGCTTTGTTGTTACTGACACCGTCAAATTATACATTTGACAATAATTATTTTTCAAGAACAACTTGGATCTTTATTTTTAAATGAAGATACACAGTAGTTTATCTGTTTATTAGATCACATAGTCTTCATGATGCTGTACTGAACTGAGATTGCTTTCACAGTGTCCCTTTTCTAAAGGCAAGATTTGAAACACCTGGTTTAGTGTTTAAAATGGGACTTAAAAGGAGCGAACAAAAATCGTAAGAAAACATTAGTGAGCTTATGCTCTACTTTAGCATTAGAAATGGCTTAAATGCGCTAAGGATGTCTGTTGGACTAGAAGTTCCCCTCGCTTTCACTGCCTTTCACCATGGAAATGGGGTTGTGTCTGAATATTACCGGAGTTGCATTCCCTGAGTATTATTAAAATGCACCCACACTATCTGTTTCACAGCAAAAGTCAGGCACGACCACTATATATGTTAAAAAACACAAGAAGGGAGTTTTACAAAGAGATGAGCCTGATAATTAAGGTGCCTGTCTTCAGTAAAGACTTCTGCCCTTGATCCATTCCAGCTGGAGACACTTGGTAGGCAGTCATGCTTTAGATGGAAGAAGAGAGATGAAGTTCCAACACATGTGAAGTACTGTATTTCCTATTGATTGTCCTTAGTGGCTCTACACACAGCTTTTTGGGTTTTTGGACCCTTTACATTGAAGATACTTTTGCTGTGTCCATAGGCTGTATAGACAAATAACCAGGATTGTATTCTGGAACCAGACATCCACTTCTTGGGTATTTCAGCCCTTAAGTTAGAGATTTCTGAGGAGGTATTTCTGGATCTTTCCCACAGTTCCACTTCAACTTTTAGCACATTGGCCATCCAATCTGCAGAATCAAATGTAGAATAAATTCAACTACTGTGTGTTATCTCTTTTTTTTTTTCCAGCATAGTCTTTCAGATCCAGGTTCACAAGTACACTTGAAGACCTAATTTCCTCTGGATTTGAGTTTGTCCTGCTTGTACGTATGAATGCATATGTCTGTGGAGTGTTGTTGAACAAAATTTGTTGGAGAAAATAGATTTGGGAAGGATCTGAATGACAATCAGATGGATAATTAGCTCTAAGGAAGGAAAGGAGAGAGACTGGAAGCTCTGAGGTCTATATTGAATGTGGCACGAATACAAGAGAAGGAGGGGAACACATTTTGGGGCACAGAAAAGAACAGTGAGAACAGCGGGGTTTGTCTGGGGAAAAAATGTGAAAAGATGAAGGCCATATGGATTTCTTTTAGCTTCTTTTCCATTGCTTAGCTCTGCCTTGTTTTGGTTTATAATGGTTTTCCAAGTACAACATACTTAAAAATAAATCAGTGTTTTCCTCAGAGTTTATGCAGTTGCAGTCCCGATTCTGTTTTTAAAATGCAGCTGTTGAGAATCACTCAAGATAGCTTACATTTCTTTGAGCTTTCCCTGATAAGTTATAGTTAGATTTTTTGCCAGCTAGTTCTCACATAACTCAGAATTAGACTTGTAAAAACTATTAAAATGTAGTATACAAGCAGAATTAATAGTTCTTGTGGTTTTTTTTGAAGGTGTCTTTTTATTTTGCTCTTATTTCACAACTTGGTTTTAAGGCTGACTGATCTGCTTTCTGAAAACAAGGCCTATGGACTTAGACACAAGATACTGGAAGACTATGGTCATACACAATATTATTCTGGAGAAAAAGTTAACTATACTGGAGGATAAACAAAAAATTCATTGGGAAAATATATAACTATTTTTAATAACTGATTATGAAGCAGCATGAATTAGCTTGAAGACAGTGGTCCTGCTCATGTGCAACTCAGTTGAAGGGCTTATTTGAATTTTTGTAATAGCTAAAACTCTATGCTTTTCATGCATCGAAGACACAACAAAAACTTTTATATAGCTGTGGACAGTATAACTTTCTGTCACCCTCTTTTTATCCTTGATGCTTATGCGATAGATTACTGAATGGATGCTCTAAGTAGAATTTTAAAAAGAAAAAAAAAAAATCTAAGTGATCCTCTACATTAATTTCTTCCTAAGCTATACCGTCATCAATATTATGTATTTTCCTACTTATTTATGTGAGTGAAAAGGTCTTATGTTCTCATTCATTCAGGAAACACTATGTAGTCAAAACATTCCTTGACACTAGAGCCTTCTGCAAGAAGCCACGTGCTTGAGATTTGACTAGAACATCTGTATATTCCTTGACAATTATATTACTACAAATAACAGCCTCTATGACAAAACTGACAAGTTTATAGTTTGTCTTTAAATTTACTCTGTATAAGATATGCTCAGATAAATTACCTTTTTTTGAAAGTTGTTGCTGCAAGATTTCTGTTGTATTGTATTGACATTCAGTTTGGAGAACTGATTATATCCTTGTGCCTAAAGAGAAGTGAATTGGGCTGATAGAATTTTAGCTTGTCTCATTAATTATGGGTGCCTTGTCTGATTTTATGTATGTGCGTTTAACCAACCATTCTGCATTTTCTGTATGTCTAAGGCAGTTAAAAAGAAGATCATATTAAAGACTGTGGAATTCCATGTTTGAGCAAAAGATGGTATTGGGCTGTTGGTTCGAAGAAATGGAGGTGAATAGAGAGGCGAACCAGGTCTTTGAGTTACTTGAGTAGACCCCCAGACTACTACTTCTTCCTCCTGCTTTTCCTAATCTCCTTTTTCTTGCTTGTATTGTCTTCAGTTACATGATGATTTATTTTTGGGGGTTTCGCAGTCATATCAAGAAAAGGGAGGTACTTGGAAAAGGCATCAGAGCTCAGTTTTAGCATCTCGTAGCACACTTTTTATGTCAGATGTTGGGGAGGTTATAGTACCACTACTTAGCTGTATCCCCTTTATCTGTGGCTATGTCTCACCTAGGAGTTAAAGAAGTTAAGAAATAAACACCAAAATTCTCCAGGGGCTCTGTTTTTTTAAATGGCAAAGGAAGAATGACTGAGTCATGCTGACGCTATCATCAAAAATCTGTTGGTTCCCTGTATTTCCTACATATATTTTCCACATACAGGTTTTCTAAAACAGCTTATGCTTTTCGTCATGTTTGGTAATGACATAATTTGAGGGACACATTAACGAGAGAAAAAAAAAAAAAAAGAGTTCTCTCGATGTTACAAAAATGCTGGGGCTTTCGTCTTCTCCCCTCAAGATTTTTTCAGTGTTTTTTGATGAAGGGAATGCAGTAGAACAAGCTTGCTTTAAGTCTCATCTAATTGTTATGTCATTACATTTCATAAAGTTAGGTACGGATTTTTATCAGGTTGAATAATTTACTGAATTATATATTTTATCAGATGTCAATATATTGGATATTCTTCAGTCAAACCAAAGGAGATATTCCCAAATTTACTGAATTTTGCCATTGGAATGATTCTGTAAGCCTTACTGACAGTTTTTCTTAAAATTATGATGATGATCCAGTAATTTCTCCTGCAGCTGTGAATTTTTTTAATTTCTTTTCAACTATTACTGCAGATGTTGAAAACAGTAGCAGCTGCATAAAAGAGAACAAGTAGCTTTTTACTAGCTAACAATTATGAGAAAAATCCCGTTTTATAGTCTAATATTTATTATGCAAATGAATGGGAACCAGATTTTTCAATTATCTCTCTTAATAATGGCATTTAAACTACTGAAGCTATTGGGATCCATTTTATGATGGACATAGTCACATGGGGACCCAATTTATTAGTCAACTATTTTAATGTGATAATTGTGATATCCAGGCCACCAAAGTCAGTGTTTTTCCAGAATGTGTTTTTATAGCAGTGTACTACTCTACTAAGTAGGGATGGATTTATGCATGTAATTATTTCATGCACTGAGCTGAAATGTAAGGCTGGAACAGTCCTTCTTTGTGTGCAAGTCCTCTGTATTTCTATTGCCATTGCAGTATGAGTATTAAACATATTCTTACATGGTTGCAGCATTCATTGTATCACTACCTGGAATTATTTGCTCTAATACAGAGAAAAGTAGTAGTTATTGACACTAATCTTTGTGTTGCATTGCTTTTCTGCTGTCTGGAATTTCCACAGTCCTTTGGTTCCTCTGAACTTCAGTATTATATATTTGGAACAATAAGCGTGTCGCAATCAGCAGGAATTCATGCAGACCCAAAAGATGAGTATTTTAGTATGGAGATGAGTTTTCTTCTGTTGAGAGGTAACCTCCTGATATCATCTGATACTCAGTTCTTCACTCTGCTTCGTGACAACCTGAGAACAGAGTTCCAGCCTATTTCCCTATTTATGATTTTTTCTCTGTGTGTGCGTTACTATTGTCAACTTTCGTTGAAAAAACAATTAAAGCAGGGAAGTCCTTTAATGGAAATTTAACCTGAATCACGCTGTTCATGACAGTCTGTTTAAATGTCTTGAGTGAGGGATTAGGAGATTTACACTGGCTGTTGCTTTTCACTCAATGGTCAAACTAGAACTGGTTCAAGAAGGGTAGCAGGAAAAGCAGTTAAGGCTCCTGCTAAAGTCATTGATTGAACTGAGAGTTGTGAGGCAGATTCTCAGAATTCACCACATACTTTCATAAATGATACTGTGTTGACGTTCAGTTTTTCAGAAGTTCCAAGTGTTCCTTGGCTTTGCTTTAGGCCTCGCTGCTATTTGCAGCTCCTGCAGAACTTTAAAAGCTTTCCACAGGGAGTGTGTATATCTACAGTTTATGCATACTGGTTTGTCATTGTGGCCACCCTGCATATACTTTTATCACACTGCAAATTTTGTTTCTATTGTAAGGCTATTTGCATCCTCTCTTCTTTTTTTCTGAGGGTTAGGGTGTAATTTCAGGCTCATGGCACAGTGATAGCAATGAAAAAAATTTTACATTTTGAGAGAAAAGATTGGTAGGTCTAGAGAGCAGGTGCTTTCAGTTATATTACGGAAGATGTAACTGTTTCAAAGGCAAACACTTTTGTTGTTAAAATATGGCTAAATATTCACTCTTCCATTTTTTTTCCCCAGTGTTGAATTGTAAACAACCCAGTGCTCTTTTTCTTAAGTGTTTCTGTTGATTAACATTTTCATCAATAGTCAACAGGTCATACAGTGAATATGATCAAGAATCCTCTGCTCAATGAACAGCAACTTTAAAAAAGGTAGCTTTTCTACCAAGCAGTTTAGAGAGAAGGAAAAACTCAGAGCAACATGATCTTGTAGTGGGAAAAAAAAGGGAGATCATGCATATGTAAAAGAGATCTCATTTGTACCCTCTGAACTCTTAGGAAAGAGGATGAGGTAGAGGCTGTGATGGTAACTTTTTGATTACTTGGGTACATAAATCTGTTTTACTAAATAAAAGGTAGTTGTTTTTTAGATCCTCTTGCAAATTATATATATTTTTTTGTTTCATTTAAACTCTGAAGCTCTTGCAAGACTGTACTTAAGCAACTACTGTATTACTGAAGTCAGCAAAATTGTCTTGCAGATCTGTGGATCCTGAACTGTAAGCCTCTGATTCTTTAGAGGGGTAACAAATATCTGTGCTCAAGAAATGTACCCGGGGGGCAAGGAAGAAAATGGAGCATAAAAGAAAGATAAAAGCAGCCTGGTTCAGTGGTGGAACTTCTAGTAACTCAGTGGAAGAGGCACCAGGATGTTTAACTTGGCATAGGCTGTCTCTGTTTCTTACAAATTCTTACACATTTCACTTACGCTGGCAAGGACCTGGCAGCACTGCCTGTTGTATCCATTGGATACAAGTGCTTTCAGCAAAATGTGGGATACAGAAGTATATTTGATTAAAAACTATCAATACCCCTGATTTCAGACTAGGCTGTTTTTAAATGAGTGATTCTTACTGTGGTTGCACTTCCTTTTTGGTATTCTGTGCATGACCAGATACTGTATTTTATAACATCAGTCTCTAAATAAAGCAGATACTAATGCTTTCAAAGTACAGTATACAGTAAAAGAAATGCCTCCAATACTCCACTGGACCTTCAAGATTTGGTTTTCCTTTAAGCTTCCTCGGGCTTAGAGGGGGTTTTTTTAGACCTAGATTCACAATTAGGGCATGTCTTGTGTCTTCTGCTTGCTTTAGGGTGGCATACCTTTACAGCTGTTAGAAAAAAAATAAATAGTAATGGGCTTCTACAAAAACTGCTACAGGGAGTTGCAGGCGTGGGTTTTGTTGTTGTTTTGTTTGTTTTTAGTTCAGAATAATCTATAGATGGCTTTATTAATTTGCAAATGGAGCACAACTGTATTTTGGGTTGGTTATTTTTAATTCTACGGTCTTAGAAACCACATTTGCCATTCTTATGTCTCTTAAATTCACATTTTTTGACAGTAGCTTTAATGCATAGTTACTGTTTGTAACAAATTTTTGTGATGAGGGATGAGGAAGTCATTTGTGTGCGTTCTTCCTTAGTCATAATTTATTGCCATGTTTAAAAAGCTGTCCTCATATTTGAGATGCAACAGTTTGCTCCTGTCATATGGTGACAGTTTACTTACTTCAGTCAGTTTATCTACTACTACTGTAATGTTTTGCAGTCAGGAAGCACTCGTCATTCTAACAGAGTTTTGCTCTCTCAGCCTACCAATTTTAATAATTAATTTTAGCAGGAGATAGTGTGTTTTACTCTTAGCCAGTCTACCTTTGATTCTTAAATATATCAACTATATATATTACATAAACAACAATATATTATATAAATATAATCTACTCCAGATAGACTGTTACTTTCTAGCTGAATATCTTTTTATTGCTTCTTGCCAAGATGAAATAATTTCTAAATAATTCACCACTTTGCCATCTGCAGAGCATAGTGATGTCCTTAAATAGCTTGCCATTAGGGTTCATTGAGGCCAAGTGTAGTTTTAAGATTAATTTGGGTAACTTATGAAATTGTTGCCAGCAACACCGAAAACCTGGTCCCTGTAATAACTAGGAAATTTCTTTCAATGGTACATTCAAAAAAATAGATGCTTAACTGGCTGCTTTTACTTAATAAAATAATAATAACTATTATTGTATCTTTTCAGTCTTTTCTGTTTGTAGGTAGGTATTCATTATATGCAATAAATTGCATTCTGTATTAAGAACTACAGCAATCCCAGCATTCATGATATGCTGTCGCTGAAGTCAGTGTAAATTCTCTTTTTTCCTGAAATGAACTGGGCTATATTGCCCTGGGTAGCGTAGATTCCTATAAAGTTTAATAGGATGGCTACTATAACTATTTTGTAGGTTAAGACAATATTTTACTTTTTAGTCCTACCTATTGGGCCGGAAATTTGAACCTGTGTTTGCAATGAGTTGAAAAAGCTAAATGTGAGAGAGAGAGAACCGATCTGTGCAATAACCTCTGAGTAGCTCATAAACTAAAGGCGAGAGCAGCTCAGCACTAGTGCCCGCATACCACCCACAGGAATTAGGATGGGCTAATGTAAGTGTACCCACTTAAGACTGCTAGAAACTACTAAAGTAGGGGTGCATTAGGATAAATAGATAAAGTTACGCAAATCATCGCTTAAGATGGCTGCTTTGTCCGGCACAGGCATGCTTATGTTGCTTTTATATTTCTGACAGAGGTTATGTGGTCATTAATCAATAAATGTCTTGCTAGATTTAAAGGTAAAGGGTAGCCCTAACAACATTAATCGAGGGGCTGTGGTAGAAGCTTCTTTTAATAAATAACAAGATTTTGCACTTAGGTTGCAAAATGCCTTTCATCTAGGCAGGATAAAGATTTATAATAGAGGTAAGTTAGGCTGCATTCATTTTAGTATAGGAGGAGCTGGGGTATACTGAGTTTGAGATCCATGGTCATGCAGAAAGTCTGGTTCAGAATTAAGTTTTTCAATCCAAAATATTTTCTTAAAAATTGAACTTCAAGCCAATAAACATAGGTATTCCTTGAGAATGGAAAAGAGCTGCATGAATAGTTATTCTACCATGTTCTGCTGCTGTTGCATAGTTGCTGACCAGTGGAACTGCTTGTGGAGTAATACTTCATACCAGGGCTAAAGTCTTCCTCGCTTGAAGTACTTTGCCTTTGAGTGCAATATGTCTAGGATCTCACCAAAGTGGTTAGAATGATCTATCTGCCCTATGATCATTGGAAACTGTTGCTGAATTCTTAATTGAACAAAAGCTGAAGATAAAATTAGAAAGCTTATCCCTTGAAAAGAAGATTGTTTCTAGAATCTCGATGTTCAGTTGTTTCCCATGGTAATGAGGAAGTTTTCTCTGCAGAATGCATTCAGGTGAACAGCGATTTTGAGTGCTGTTCTGATGGGCTTTATTTCTCAGAAGTTTTTGGAAAATAGAAATTAACAGTGTTTACAATAAATTACCCCCATTTCTATTGCAAAATCATGTAAATACTATATATTAGAATGCTTTGCAAATCATGAATTATTTTAAACTGGATTGTGCTAAGAATTGCATGTGTGTTGCAGGATCACTTAAATTTGGGGAAGAGATTTTAAAGGCAACAGCTTCATTTTGTTTTCAAGCTCTTATTACATTTAATTTCTTTCTCAAAAATCATATTGTACTTTAGGAGTCCTAGCAGCTGAAAATACAGTGCATTAAAAGTTGATTTTTTCTAATGTACAAAGTCTGCACACATGAGAAAATAATGAAATATGGAATGTTTGGCATGACCTTCTTACTAGAAGATCATATCACACCACAAAGTGCACGTTCTATTAAGTCATATTCTTATCAGCTGTGGAAAGTGAGATGCCATTTGAAATGCTTCCAGAAGATGAATTCCGGATATTTGAGGTTTTTCTGACCTCATGGATGCTTTGTAATCAAATACATTTGCATGAGCATGGCTAGTGATTTGGTTCAGCTGGCTATTACCAGAGTAAGTGTAAAGCAGAGGATAAATTCCAAGAACCAAAAGTTTCGACAGGTTTTCTACACTTGGTATTAGCCTCATGTGACAAATACCCTACGTAGAGCACTGGGTTTGGTCACATTGTCTTCCACTGATCTTTTCTTGTGTGAATCTCTGGTCCTAAAGGTCAACATTCTAGGTAATCAAGGGAGCTGAATGATGTCACGGTAGGTTTTGGAAACGTATCTTTTAATGTATAGCAAGTTCACAATGATATAGTTTTTAAAATCTAACCTCACATTTTTCTTCTGCTCAAGGTGAAAGTTCCAGACTTAGTAACTTGCCTAGATATGAACCAAAGTTTTGGAGTAGCATTAGTGCTCTCTTTCTCTCCCCTTCTCTCTCATATAACAGTACTTGGATGCTAATTTTTTTCAGAATCATGCAGTTTCCCAAACACTCTTTTTGTTACTTTATAGCCCCAGCCTTTCCGAGGAGTCCCATTCAGAAATCCTATCTTGTGGTCTCTTGTTTGCCTTTATTATTGGTTTTATAGTTTTGCTTTTTTCATTCTTATTGAGTTTGACTAATTTCTAACCGTCGAGCATGGGTCTTAGGGAATATTTGGTTTTCTTTGTCAAGAAAACTTCCTTGAAAATATACACATTCACAAATTATAACCTGAAATAGTTATATGACTCTGCTGTCCAGCATCACTGCACTTCAGAGCTAGAAAGGGCAAATGGATGAAGAGGCAGTTAAAGGATTTTTAAAACCGACATTCATTGAATCCTGAGTCTTTATTTATCTGGTTTGTCTAATTCTAATTGCAAGAAGCCAAAGGCAGTTAGGAGAATATGTTACTCCTGTCCATAATACTTCCATTCACTTTTTCCTTCCTGGCTGGTACTTTCCTCACGTGAGGTCTGATTCAGGAGAAACTGTGCATCTTTCCTTTGTTTCTGTGGATACTCAAGATGATTTTTTCAGGTAGACTTTTAAATATATGCTTAAATCAATTCAGTAACAATCTCTGATTGAAAGCCCTGAGACAACTTTATCCCTCTTCACAAAAAGCTTGATCCTATGTAATTTTAGCTAATAGAAGCTTTGCATTCGATTATTAATGTGGATGAGATAGGATCAATGGTCGTGATTTTTTTTTCCCATACCTAGTTTTATCTGTCTTGAGGAATTGCTTCCCTTTCTCTTCTACCACTTCTCCTTATGCGGTCACAAGACTATAAAGCTACTTTCTTCATTTTGCTTTACATTAGTTGCATAATTCCACTGTTGAGTGGTCACTCCATGTTATCCATGTGCTTCTGGAAACATCTTTAAACATACATGTTATAATTATTTCCTAACACTAATAAAGCACTAGCATAGATGAGGCCTTTTTATTAACCTACATTGGTTACAAAGAGTATGCCACAAGGAAAAGTTCAAAAGTCCTGTAGGAATCTATAGACGAGAGAGGATATTAATTCAATGTGTGTTTTGGAATAGTGCTTTCCTGAAGGAATAAGACCAAGGACCAAGCTCATTGAATTACACTAGGGATTAATTTGACTTACTGTCTTTGATGTTAAAAAACTGGGGACAAACTCATTTCTTCGGTATCTGCTTTGAAGAAGAAAGTGTATAAGGGTGAGGCAGAAAGTTTACATATCGCCAGAGAGTGTGTAGAGGTATTTCTGAAACAGTCTGCTGACACAGTATTAAATTTCTGGTCCTGTTCTGTGCATGAAAACAGTGAATATTTATAATTACTTTTTATTTTTTTTAACATACATTTCTCTAAGTGCTACAGAATGGGCAATGTTTCAAAATGTACTGTATTAAGACAGAAGTAGTATTTTTAACAAGTAAATTAGCAGAGATCTAAAATTAAAGTCAGGAGCACTGACCGGATTTTTAAGAAGTGAAGCTATTGGGACAAGTAAGGGGAAAATTCTCTGAAACTGTAAAATTACTGTATTCTTGAGACAAAGCTTTACTAATAAAGGGTTAATCAAACTGCCTGCTTGGTGACAATGAAAATCTTTCCAAAAGTTTCTTGTTGATCTGTAACCTTACTCCCTTTACAGACAACAGCTCTCCACACAAACTTATATGTTCCTTGTGAAATCTTCAACAATAGACATTGTAAAGCAATTACATAATGCTGCAGTGTTTTCTTTCAGGAAAAAAAAAAAAAAGGACAGTGGTTGTAAATAGTTTAACCCTTAGCAATTTTCTGCTGCTTAGGCCTATGATTGGCACAGTGTGTGTGCAGTGACAATTAGGTATAAGATGATCTGTGTATTTGGATCAAATGGGAGATCTAGAAGGCAAGACTTGTTTGATAATCAAGTGAAAATTCTTTCTCTTTATGCCATATCTACATTAATTCTTAAATATTTTGTCCAAAATCAGTCTCCCTTGTAGACTTTCTTGATAAATAGTAAGTCAGTTTAACAGAGATATAATATCTTGAGTAATCATTGTGTAAACTGGAAGTTTTGCAGAAAATGTCTTTGTGCTAAATCCTCATGTGCACCAACAGTCAACCTGGGAAGTTGCTTTTATAAGAAGATTTGTATTCTTTGTATGGTTGTATTTGTTTTCTTGCTGTTAAAAACTTGAAATGAGGAAAGCAGTTAACTAGAAGAAGGCTTGCTAAGGTTACTTGTGGTTTGGGATTTTCGTGGTTTTGTTTTGTTGTTGTTGGGGTTTTTTTGGTTTTAGTGGTGGTTGGTTGTGTGCATGTTCTTTTTTTCACTGAAATGCTGCTTTACTGCACAATTAAGATTGCAAAATGTGAAAAGTTAATATAAATATTTTTTTCCATGTTTGCTTTGATTTTTTTTTTCTCCTTTTTTGGGAGGGTGTTAGTGGGCTGCTTGAAAGGAAGTAGTGTACAGTTGCATAATGTTTGATAGCTATGTTGAAAGCACTAATAAACGGTCGATAGTGTGAACACTCATCCGTGCTACTACTGCAGCTCGAAGTCATTCAATGTATTCCGTAAGTTTGGCTGAAAAATGAAATTGAGACAGTAAAAAACAGAGTCACTTCGTGAGCTGTGAAAACCCACCAGCTGTTTTATACTTTGGTAAGCAGTTGTTTGGCATCTTCGGACCAAAGAAATGCATAAGGTGAAATTTTATTTAAATATGACCGTGCTTAGGATAACATTGATCACTTTGGAAAATTCTACCCAGCAAGTTGTTTATCTCCATTTACAGGTAGTTATATGGTAACTGAGGTCATCAGAAATGAGATTTTCAAGTTTGTGTCACATTGTTGATCATGCTTCGTTTACTGCTTTACATGGTTCCAACTATGTAGGAAAGAATAATTTGAGCTATGTGTATATCAAGTTTATACATGTAATTGTCGTAGCCAAAATAGATTTTATTTCATGATTGATAACTCAGAGTTTAATATAAAAAATAGATAAAAATTAATTAAGTGTATCACATGCATGTGTCTTCCAATTCTCTTTTTATTAGCATTGGTTATTTCAATCACTGAATCTTTTTTAGTCTTTCTATCGAAGCATCAAAGGTGCATGATCAAATCATGCTTTTTAATGAGAAGGATATCAGCTGTAAAAGTCACGTTTGGACATCTAAAGTATTTGCATAAGATAATTGAACAGTAGTTTCATTCTCTTGATCTGTGATTAAAAGAATTGACAGTTTGACCAGATTAGAATTTATTTAAATTCGTTGGTTATGTTAACCATGAAGATCTACTTTCCTGTTGAAGTATGGGATTGTGTTAATTTTCTTTGGTAATATATTTTTAAAAAATCATTTTTAAAAGTGTCAATGGTATTTAAATTATCCTATTCGATGTTGATATTAATTTTACTTTGCGACGGTTAAGACAGAGGAGAGAAATTTTTGCCGGTTTTGTTACTATGACTGTATTGGTAAAGAAAGAGCTTATAAGAATAAGGATTTTCTAGGCTGTTACAAATATGCTACTTACCATTTAACACTAAAACTAATTAACTTTTTGCACACTGAGAAAACATTTTAATTCTGTAATCTTGAAGCTTTGAATTTGTATGACATAGTAGAATCCTGATTGAAATTTAGCCAAATGGCTTCTTGGGTGCAGGTCACTGTAGTAATTCAGACTTTAACTGCAGCAGGTACCTTAAAATGTATGGCTTTAAGTATTGTATTTACTATTAATTCACATTGTTTAACATCAATAAATATATTAGTTACTCAGTATGGCAGTCTATAAATAATGTAGTTATTGAATTTTCATTTTGAGAAGTTATAATGAATACTATGTGACCTTATATGCAGTTAATTTTTTTTCGTTATGGTGAGATAAACCATGATTGATGAGTTGGGTTTGTGCTAAAGTTGTATTGGAGGTTACTTTTGCATAATGTTCATGAATTGTCCTATAGAGGACTTTGGTATAGGGTAGAGAAAAATCCTTTATTTGTTATGGGGTTTTATAATTGATTCCAAATAGTAAAGATCTTATTTTCTTACAATTCAGTAGGTTGCTAGAGTAGTTGCTACAGAACCCGTGTTATTACTTCATTGCCTACTTAGCTGTGTATTCCAAAGAAAAGGAAGATCAGACACAGCACTGGTACAGATTCCTTCATGTCATGGTGCCGTGATATGTCTGTCTTGCATTGGAGAAACTAAATCAAAGCATGTGAAGATATTGTAATTTTTGGCCTCTGAGGTTGTCGACATGTTTGCTAGTGTCCTAATGCAAAGTTCTGTAAAAATTAATTATAGTTAAGACCTAGAATTTCCAGAGAGATCTAATAACTCTGTGTGTTGTAAACGAATCTGAAGACATTAATATAAGTCAATGTTAAATTTGAATCTTCTCATAGAAATCCGAGACGAATGTAATTAAATATGAAAGAAATGTCATAAAAGCTTGTCAAATTCTGCACAAATTTTTTTATGGTGTTAATTTCTTGTCCACTGGTACAGTGATTAAAGTCATCAGGATCTGTATACCAGTGATACTGAATATGATTATATATTCAATGAACATTTTTAACTATTATAATTATTCTCCCATTCCTGATCTGTTTAATCATAATGGAGTGTATGTCATTGTGAAAGGTAGGAAGATATATGGAGTTGCTTATACTTTCTGTATGAAGCTAGTGAGGCTTTCAGATGTCTGAAGGCTTAATTTCGATAATAATCAGAGCCAAACTAATACTTTAAAACAGTTGAGATTGTGGTTTTAGCTCCTAGGTTGTGCACAGGAAGCAAATGCCTAACAATAGTTCTTTCATGATTTTTTCTTTATTCAAGTAATTTTCCCTGTAAAACTTATAGGTGGAATTGAAAAAATAAGATCTATTTTATGATTTTTGTCTTGTAGTATCTTGTCAGTGCTTCCTTTCATTCAGTTGTTTAAGGAAATTAGTCAATTATTTTTGACAACCTGTGGAACAGGTCTTTGCATGTATGTCTTCTTGGAACTAAGATGATGCATTTATTATGATTGACCTTGAGAAGTAGGTCTTTATGTTAAAATGTTTATAAAGATGAATAGCTTTCCATAGGTACTATGTACAGGAAAAAAAGACAGTGAGGTGTATGTGTTTCTTCTCCTAGCTTGTTTTTTTTGCAGCCTCTGAACAGACCTGATTTAGGCCAACAGCATATGCTATTATAAAGGTAGTAGGTCAGCTAGAAGAAAAGGTAAACACAAGGTTGTTTCTGGATTTGTAAACTGTAATTATTGCTACAAGCAATGTAGGAACGAACAAATTACCTTATTAAACTTAGCAATGGATTTCATAACAGCTCCGCTCCGAATCAATACTTTCATGATTCATAAAGAATGTTGCAATATTAAATGGATAGGACAAATTTCCCAAGTACTGATTTTAAGAAGCAGGGGATTGGTTTCTTCAGAAGAGCTCTTTCCCAATTGAGCTGATGATTCAGTTTTTATTGTAAGTAAATTGTGTTTTGTGATGTCTAACCAGCTCACATGTCAAACAGTTTGGCCTGATCAGGCTTTCCTTGGGAATGAGATCCAGCTCTTGAATTGTTTTCAAAGTAGAAATTATTTCATTCCTCTGCTTACACAAGTAGCACATAAACAATCTAATATTATTTAATTCCGTCAATATGTGAATAATTTGCCTCAGTACTGAGTAAGATTATGTTATTGGTAGTTTATTAATGTTTTCCTGATACATACCTTCAAACTTACTATCTATTGAACATTTTGGTTAAGATCTGAGATTTATATTCTGTCAATATTCTTTTTTTTTGTATTAAAAGTAATTTGGATACAAATTAAGTGTTTTCAGGGATCTAGTGAGGTAGATGTGAATATGTGCCATTTACTCAAGTTTTTGATGCCTTTATTAACTTGACACTTAGTTAATGGGGGTACTTTGGAAAATTCGTTCTTCAGATGTACAAAGTAGTTGTTTTATCTGGAAATCTCTGTTAATACATCTCAGCAAGTTGCATTGTCATATGAAAGATTGTGTGTAGACATGACTCAGGGTAGGAGCAACTTCAGATTAATTATTCAATTAATTCTGCGGAGAAGATAAGCCCATAGATGGTACGGTGCCTACAGTGACAGCTTAGCACTTAAGAGTGGTAGTCTACCAAATAACTGTATAAGGCAATTCAAGGTTTGCAAGAAATGTGTAAATGAAAGCTCTTGCCTTATGTAGACAAATTCAAATGAAGTACATTGATTTTAAAAGGATGAGAGATGATTCTTACTCATTACATGAAAAAGTTCTGTGTAAAAAGCAAGTAATATGTCTCCAAAGAAGGAACAGGTTGAAGAGATATATTTTCTATTGCTAGCTTTGTTTTCAATAGAATATTTACTATACAATCTCATTCTGTGGATGAGGGAGGACACAACACAACATTGCAGAAAACACATAGCTACCAATACTTCGAACTGGCACAACCTGATGGAAGTGCTCCTTCTTGATGTTTGTGGCTCAGGATTCAGACCTTATGTTATTGTCCACTGCTTCTTCAGTTCCTGCCTCTGGAAGAAGCCTTTCTCTGTCACTGTAGAAAGAAGATGACAGTTATTTTGGTGGAACACTACTTCTTACAGGAAGTCATTGTACTGAGGAGTAAAAGCATAAAAGCTAAAAAGGAAGCAAAATATCAGGATCCATCTTTGAGAAAGAGGGCCATTGTATTTAAGATACTTATGATTGAGATTTAAGCCTAATACTGGCTTTAAAAGAAAGCGACGTCTTCTACAGACTCCTTGTTTTTCTTGTGACCATTCATTTGTTTGATTTTTTTATTGGGTTTTAATGTTTTTGCTCCTTGGAATTTTTGTACAAACATTATGGCCATGTCAAACTTATTCAAATAAAACCTAATATATCTGACAGAAAAATATTGTATAAAAGTGCCATTTAGACTGTGAGGACTCTCCCATTAAAGACTCCTATGGCTTTTTTATGACTTTTTTTTTTAATATTTGGTTCCTAGCTTCTATAAATTATGCATGTTGGCTTTTCATTAACATAGAAAATAAACATAATTCATTGTGAAGAATTCCTTGGTCACACATGATTGAGAAGTTCAGCAAGATCAAAACCATTTGGCTTTGTGGTAGGAACAAAACTGTATTTCATGTAAAGGCTCCAGCTCCCTGATTTTTCATGTTGATTTTTTTTTTTTCCTGCAGTCCCACAAAAATTCAGGAATTCTGATGCATTACACAAAGACATTTTGTAACTGCTGGAGCTCTACAAGGAGCCCACAGAGTGATGTTAACCTCTTCCTAGCAAATGAAGTAATTGTTGTATTGCTTTTTGTGTATAACAGGAGTCATGCATTGCAATAATTATTTTTCCTACAAAAAGATTTAAGGCAATTTTCCTGTTCAAATGTCTTCTGTTGGTTGAGGGAGAATACTAGAGGTACTGATAAACAGGTAAGATCAAGATAAAAGGACAGCAAATAAGGCAAGCTTTGTCACTGCAGGGCTGGGTAGGGTTTTGTGGGGTTTTTTTGTGTTTTAGTCTGAAAAAGGTTTTATATTCATAAAACTTCCAATGAAAAATGTGACATGAGAAAACAGTGACTGAGATGTATGAAGATAAAAATGATTGTTCTTGATTTCTAAAAGACAGCAATGGAGAAAGGATTAAATTTCATAGTATTAGTGCAGGAAGACAGTTTTCTTTACTGTAAATGTAGGAGACTGAGAACAGCATAAGGTTGGTAGATGGAAAAATTGCATGTGGTCCGAAGGGAGAAAGAATCCCAGTCAGGGCTTGTGAGAGTGGTTTTAGTAGTTTGTTTAACAGAATAATTATAGCTGATGCAGGAATTAGTCCATAAATGTTTTAAGTTAGAGGAAATGACAATTCATCTAATGTGAAAAGTTGATGTGGATTTTAATATCTATATCTGACACTTTTTTCTTGAATAGCAGAAGTACTGTATATGCAGAATATCTAGTATTTCTAAAATCTACCTGATCTCTGAACAAAATGGTATTGAACTATAAAATTATCTAAAATAGACACTCCTAAACCAGTATATATTGCCAAATCTTGATGTAAATAAGGAAGTATAAATAAACTATATACTCAAAAAGAATGTTCTTCATCTTAGGAGATCACAACAGTATCAGGATGCAGGTCTTACATCCTTCCTAGTAGTCCTTTTTTTTTTTTTTTTTGTTAATGGCTCTATTTAGAGTAATTCATGTAACTGGCCAAAAATATTGCAAAAAAAAAAAACCAAACCAATCCAAAACCACATGGAAATATGCACATTGACAATATCGTGTCCAGTTTTGGTCCCTTCCAGTACAAGAAAGATGTTGATAAAATTGTGTGAGTTCAGTAGAGGACTGCAAAGTTGAGAGGTGGAGCACTTTTCCTGTGAGGAGAGTCTGATGGAATGGGACTGGTTTAGCCTGGAGAAGAGGATGCTTGATGTGGACCTAGGAGCAGCTTGCCAGTCTTAAGGAGAAGGTTTTGAGAAGAAAGAGTCTGGTTCTTCACAGAGGTGCAAGGTAAGAGAGGAGACAATGGTCATAAACTGTAACAGGGGAGGTTCCAAATTGACAGAAAGTGGGGGGAAAAAACCCAAACAACTTTTCACAACAGGGACAGTAAAACTTTGGTACAGACTTCCAAGTGAGGCTGTGGCATCTCCTTTCTTGGAGGTTTCAGTGCTAGATAGATTAGATAAAAGCTTGAATAACCTCATCTGAATTCAGTGTTGACCTTGCTTTGAGCAGGAGATTTGATTTAGACTCTTGCATCCAGAGTTATTCTATGAATCTAAGGAATAAAAAGTCTCACATTGTCTTAGTATTGATTTGGTATGTCATTGAAATACAATTAATATCCCACTGGATAAAAGAATTTTAGAAGACATTAAGTGATTGTAAGACAATTTAGGGAGTATAAAATAGCTGTTCATGGTAGTTTTTGTATTTAATATGCCTAGGTTTTACTTCGCAGGCACTTAGTGCACTCTTTTTATTGTCATATTTGGTTCAGAGTCACTGCTCTCTATATGTGCCCCTTTTCTTCCTGAATTCAGGTCAATGCAGATTGTGGTCTGAAGTTTTAGAACAGATTTTTATAAAGGTTATCTTATTGTGCTTCCCAAATCAGATCTTACTAAAAGAGGCAAGCTTATCCTGATTTTATGTGGGGCTTAGCTGCTACAAAGAGTCTTGCACTAGTTTTCTACATTTCACCACAAGACTTGGATAGAGGGGATTAAATATGTTGCCAGATACTGGTTTTGATCCCACACCTTGAAAAGTGGCCAAAGCATAGTGTCATAGAATTATAGAATACCAGCTTGGAAGGGACCACAAGGGTCATCAGGTCCAACCTTTCTTGGCAAAAGCACAGTCTAGACAAGATGGCCCAGCACCCTGTCCAGTTGAATCTTAAAAGTTGGGGAATGTCCAATGTTGGGGAACCCACCACTTCCCTGGGGAGATTATTCCAATGGCTGATTGTTCTCATCATGAACAATTTCCCTCTTGTGTTCAATCAGAATCTCCCCAAGAGTGACTTGTACCCATCAATCCTCGTCTTGTCCATGTGACTCCTGTAAAAAGGGAGTCTCCATCTTCTTTGTAGCCACCCTTCGAATACTGGAACATGGTGATAAGGTCTCCCATAAACCTTCTTTTCTCAAGGCTGAGCAAAGCCGTTTCCCTCAGCCTTTCCTCATATGGCAGCTTCCCAGTCCTTTGATCGTATTTGAGGCTCTTCTCTGGACCTTCTCCAGCCTGTCCACATCTTTTTGTGTAGCAGGGACCAAAACTGAACGCAGTATTCCAGGTGTGGCCTGGCAAGCACTGAGTAGAGCAGGATAATGACTTCTTTGTCTCTGCTGGTGATGTCTTTGTTGATGCAGCCCAGCATCCTCTTGGCCGCTTTTGCTGCAGCAGCGTACTGGTCACTCATATTGACCTTGTTGTCCACCAGGACCCCCAAGTCCCTTTCCACAGAGCTGCTCCCCAGCCAGGTAGATCCCTTGTTGAACTTCGTAAGGTTCTCATTAGCCTGCTCTTCCAGCCTATCCAGGTCTTTCTTCAGGGTGGCTCTTCCTTCTGAAGTGAAGTAGTACTGTAAAAGCAGGCAAACGATAGTCCTACCAAGTGTCAGATATAAAAAATACCCACATTTCTGAAACATCAAGGTTGGGAAAGGGGAGTTAATGGGTCATGAGTGAAATGCAGTGTGTGTGATGGACTTTGCAATAGCTGGCTGTGCATGTTGACCTTTTCCAGTTCTCTTATGAGTAGCTCATGCCCTGTGAACTGGATAAAACGTTAATGAAGTGGCCCTAACAAATCCCTCAAATTCCATAAAAGATGATAAATGCATGGATCAGGGTGATATTTTCAGGATGTGTCTCATTTAAGTCTCTGCAGTATTGGGATGTAGTGTTTGGCGGGGCCACAGCCCCATCCTAAAGCAAGTAAATAAAAATCTTTCTTCAGTACAAGACATTGAATTGCATTATCAACCAATGTAAATTGGCTTCAATCTACTACCTTCATTTTGACCTAAATTGTCCAAGTCTGATAAAAAGTTTGGCTGTGTTACATTGCAAGCCTTTTCTTACCTCACCACCTACAGCTGGTGACCAAAAGTTCATTTCTCAGAGGCTGGTCGTGGCTTTTAAGGTAGCTTCAACTAAGCTTGAGTAAGGCAGGCAGGCAGCCAGGGAAATATTTCCCTTTGCATGGAAAAAGAGGAGCTAAAATATAGCTAGATTGTGAGATGAATGTTCTGCCTGTGGGTCTGCTTTGTATCCAGAACCTTCAGAATACACTGAAGAAATTGGTTTATGACAGCTTTCATACTTATGAAAGTTAAGGAACTGTTTCAGTACAAACATTGTTGGTGTTACCTTGTTCACTTGTTATTATTGGTAGCTTTTTAAGTTTTGTAATATAATAATTATGATCCCTGTATGAGTAAGGCTCTGTGATCTGTAAAACCCTATAGAATGTCAGGCTTTCCCCAGCACTTTACAGGATTTTTGTCTGCAAATCTATTTCTTAACAGCAGTCTCATATTTATACACACATACAGACGTATATATTTTAATATTATATTTCAATGTATTTTAATTTAACCTTCTTGTGGTGAGAAGCATGGATGAAATTGATAAATGTAAAATGGTAACTTGGAACAATGTTTTGTGTGTTCCTAGAATGATTTTAACTGCAAACATGCAGGCAGAATACTGTGGCTGCAGTTTTTTTGTGTATCTATACTGAAAATGTTAGCTTGAACTGAACCATTTAACATGCCTAATCCATAGCAGCTGTAATGGTCAGTGAAACTATTTCTGTAAACCACTTCTATTGGCATTCTGAGCTTCCTTTAGTATTGATTTAATTTTAGTCAACCACTCAAAATTTAACGAGAATAAGCTGGTGCCAGATTATGCATCAATGACATATGTATTCTGTATTCTTCGGAAACCTCGCACAATTGCAGATTTCACTTGCCTGTACGGCCACTTTGTAACTAATTAGACTAGACGTGGCACTAAAGAGAAACCACAAACACAGCAGTATGCCCTGATAGATATTAATACAGTCCAGTCTCTTAACAAAGTGAACAATTGCACAAATAATGATTTCCTGCTGTGGACCTTTTATGCTTTGTTTGTTAAATCCTATTTTCCTTCCTACTTTCCTGTTGACTACAGCAGAATTGAGTTTTATTCAAGCCAACTCACACTGGGTCAGCAAAACTCTTCACCTTTGTGGAAGAAAAGTTAACTCCTTGAAGGCTGTCTGCTTTTAAACATACCTTATCGGTGCACTGAACTCCCACCTACAACCAAAGGGAAGGGGTTAATACTGCTTTATGAAATGTGGGAGAAATGAGGAGCTGACGTACTTATTTGCTAATGTGTTTAAAGCAAAGCCAGAGTTCACTGGACCATGGTTTGGTTTGCTTTCATTTTCCAACTGTTAATTCTATTCTTTTCTTAGTATTTACTCATTGCCTTAGCAATTTAGCAAGAAGTTGTGCTAAATGTATTGAATATAACATTAACAGTGATTACTAGCATAAGCATCACTACAAAATAGGAAGGTACAGTGGAAATCAATCCTGTGGAATATCATGTCATGAAAGAAAATGGCAACATCTTCTCTGCTTATTCATTCATCTGCTAGCATTGGGATGCTGGAAGTAAGGTAATTGACAACATGATTTATAGAAATATATGTCTAAATAGGTTTATCTAATGATACGCAGAAAATACCTTTGTTGATGGGCAGAAGGGAGATAATTTACTAACATCTGACTGTTTGTATGCAATATAATTGCACGCAAATTTCAAGCGGGTATATTGTTAGCACTGCTGGTTGCTACTATTAGAGTTGGAAAAACAAAAGGTCCAATAGTCTTTAGGAAATCGGAGCTTTTGCAAGAAATGTTTTGTATGGAATAACTTCCTTGCTGCAAGTACAGGAAAAGGAAAGGTCAGAGGGGTACTTTTATGATCAAGAAGGCTTAATCAAATCTTGATAACTTTTGATGACCTTCCCCTTTCATAATGAAAACCATGGGTAATTTTTTTCTAATAAACTGACAAGTGTCACACAACTTGTTCCCTTTAATACTCTGAAAATATTAGGCCCACAGAGATATGAATGGTACTCATTGTTTGAATGAATCAGCAACAGATAAAAAATAAAGTAGCTCTTTTTTTTTTTTTTTCTATTTTCTTCTGTGTTTTGTACACTATAAAAAAAGTTTTGTGGATATATTATGATCAGTCAAGAGTAAAGATTCCACACCAGCACTTTAAACCCTTAATTACTACAAAGCTCTTCAATTTAAAAATCAAAATTTTTCCAGGGTGAGAAATTGTCATTGTGGTAGATAGAAAATTCTGCATTTGAAGCAGTGAACAAGCTGCATTTTCTTTGGAAGAAAGAGCTTCATATTGTAGCTTTCTGTGATCTTGAAAACTACCCAATGTATCTGAATCACATTCATGTTTTCCCCATTTTTACTGTCTTTTTTAGTATTTTCATCTGCTCGTGTGTTATTGCCTGAATGCCAAAGCTCCTGATAGGAAAAAGGTATAAGAGATAACAAGGAAAAGGACATTGATTATGTAGAAGAAAGTCTAAAGCTAAGCCTCCCAAAATTGCTTTAAATAGAGTGATAGTTGCAGAAGCCATTGAACTGACAATAGCACGTTTCCTGTATCCTTTAGAGCCCTTCAAATGGTGGAAGGGCAAGCAGCTATTTATTTTTGAATATTGGATAAAAAGTACTTCCAGTGGCACAAATTGATCACCCCAGAATCAAGTGAATGTTGTATTTTGTCCATCTCTGAAATTTAGAAAAGTGGGAAAAAGAACTGCGCAAAAGTTTAACTGTCTTTGTTTAAGGACATCTGCCAAGTGCACATGGCCACTCAGTTTTGGTATCTCTGATGCTTTGTGTGGGTATCCAAAGCAGGTTATATACTATTGTTATTAGTCTTTTGGGGGGAGTTTCTGAATCAGTTTCTGCCTTCTTTCAGCTGTAGTCTTATTTGTGCTACAGAAATTATGCACAGATGTATTAAGAAAAATACTGAGTGAATCCTGACTCTGATTAATTTTCTATAATGTATGTGGATGTGCCAGGTAGTTGCTTGTTTCTCTGCCTTGTTTCCCGTCCCAAGAATTATGCGAAATCCTTGGCGCAGAATGTCTTTACTAAAATTTCAGAGTGTAAGTGCGTGCAGCTGTGTGAGTTAGGATTGCAAGGAACTGGGGAGGGAATAGTTGCACCTATTTGCAAGAAACTTTGCATGATAATTCCGCAGATCTGAGTGTAAGCATTTAGTAGATTAATTAGTCAACAAAGCACTGCTGTGGTGCAGGTAGTGATATTTAGGTGTATATACACATGGAGAAACTAAGGCAGACACACCACATTAATTGAATAAGTTTGAGGAGGAATCAGGGACTAAAATACAGAATTTCTTTAACTTGAATCTCACATGTAGTTTGTTAGACTATGATATTTCGATTATGTGTGTAACACTTAATGGCAGTCAAATTCACTGGTTATAGGGACATGTTGGAGAAAATTCAGGTATAACCTGAATCGCTGCCCTGGCTGTGAAAAGCTGAGTTTTTCCAAACATTGCAGATGACTGATGGCTCTGATTTCTCTTCAAGTTCAAAGGATGAAAAAGATCCTGAATGCTTAATAATATTTCATAATAAAATAATTTGCTGCCCTATGTGACTTCTCTGGCCTTGTGGGGAAGAAAAAAAAAGGGGGGGGTGGGCTGGGAGATGACACAAAGAGCCTATATTAAAAATCTTTGCAGTTAGCTCTGACGTTCTATATTTCCAGCCTGCAGTCTTTCTGAATCTTCAAAGCCTAAGTCTGATTTTGTTGCTTCATCAGTCAATCCAGTTTTTATTCTAAAACTTTGTTCTACTGTTATGGGAATTATTCTCTATTGTTAAGTGTCTACCACCAGCATAAGTCAGCTTCTACATTGGAATATATAGCCTTTTTTTTTTTTTTTTTTTTAAATATTAAGAGAAGGCAGTTAATGACCTGTATCTGCCTTTTTTTCTGAGGTAAATACATCCAAATGCTGCTTTGTATCGTCACTAAAAGCTTTAGTAGTGCTGAAGAGATGCAATCTGGTGTTGCACCTCAAGCTGCCATATTTCCAGCCACATGGTACACTGCTTTACGGTTTCTAGAAAAGTGAAGTCAGTATCAGGCTACCAGTACCTAGACAAAACAACTGCACTTATGTCACTGGACCTGTCTTTGCTTATTGGGGAACTCTGAAGGAATTTGACTAGAGAGGTGGCTATTTTGGACCTCATACGATGGTCGGACCTCATGTGAAGTGGCAAAAAATTCATTACTTCTACAAAATAAATTATATTACTGCATTTTTATTGTGTAAGTAGTTAGAAAGAATGCTAGGCCTGAGGTTTTTCGTCATGTTTCTGTTAATCACGTTTGATTCAAGCCAAAATTTGTGCATCTGTCTCCAAGCTGTGATCACAGTTGGCCTGTTTGATTAAAATGCAGCACCCAAATTCCCACACTGTCTAGTGAGGTAAAAACTTACTGCCATCAATTTAGAGTAAACCATTTGTTGTATAAAGCAACATCATTGATTTAACATGGATTATCATAATATTAACAGAAGAAGTTGCAGTCTAAGGTTTTGATGTGCAAATGGGTGTAGGAAAGAGAACTTAGAAGGGCACTAACAGATCTGATGTGCTGTCCAAGAAGGCACTGAGGCAGGCACATAAACAGGCTTTTATTTCCTACTCTGAGGTACAGAACTGGCTTAAGTCATCTCCAGTAATCCTGCTAATGCATCCTGCCATGGGCTGGCTCCTCTTTTTGAAGAGACATTTAGATCCTGAATCACGTAATTTTTACTTTTTCTTTGAATTCACAGTCTCCCGTCCTCAGTAGCTGGTAAGCCGTAGAATATTATTCCTGGCAGAAAATGCTGACTCAGTCCTGGTTTATTTTCTGTATGGTTTTATATAATGAGACTTGTGAGACAGGGCATAGTATTTTGCATGACTCTCTAGCCTGGCAATGACACTGTGAATGGCCCTGACTGTTTATCTTGTTACACTTGTTGGTTGTCCATGTAAAGTTATATTTCTGAGGAAATAGCTTTTATCACAAAGAAACAAGACCTCATTGAATCTCAGCCTCAGATAGAACTCAAATATTACAATACATAAGTTCCTCAGTGTCTCCCTGACATATATTGAAGCAGTTTTGCTCTCTTCACAATATTCAAAGCTTAAAAACAGCCTTGTGAAGGTTTGGCAATCTTTAGTGACGCCATGGGTGAGGCAAATTGGTTGAAAGACACATCTGACCTGTATCCAGAATGAACAGGAGCAAAGTAAGTCATTTCCCCTATTTAGATGCTGCAAAAGTGTATAAAAGTACACAAAGGTTCTTTCCTTTTAAATATGATCAAATTTGTGATCTTCACATTTCTAAAAGCCCGTTTTGTATCTGTAATGTTTCTTTGATGGGAGAGAAAAAGTGTTAATTATCTTTGAATATGGCGTAAATGTTTGGAGTGGGAAACTGGGACTTGCTCCTTAACTTAATTCTGCCAACAAGCAGGCAAGAAGATGACCTGAATCTCAAATTTCATTATTCACAGTCCTTTGATCATTAAAAGGAGGGGGGGGGCTATGTGTGATTCTGTAACTCTTCTATTTCACTTTCTGTTGGAGAACTCATTGTTCCCTGCTGCCCTTGCAGATAAAACAAGTTCAATGGTCAGCAGACATGTGCAATCTGATGGCTGAGGAATGAAAAGTAAACCTTCACCTTCATTTTTTTTTATCATTGGCATTTTTTTGTGTGACACACAGCAAAACAGATAAAACAATTTTATAAAAGTCCCTCTGCTACTAGATGCCAACATTTGGGTGTGGCAAACTCTTTGGTATGACTTTAACTTACTTTTTGGAAGCACTGGGAGCAGTGAGGGCTAAGCGTAGTTTACAATCAACTAGGACACTAGGATTCAAAGATACTTCCCAAAAATCTTGCTGCTGACCTTGCTGTTCCTATTTGTGATACGAGAAGATGAATGTTTGTCAGTATCACATTGAGATCCGGTTAAAAAGCTCTGAAAAAGGTCTAAGTGGTGTTTATACCTGTGTAGATATCAATTCCTTTCCTGAAGTGCAATAGAGTTCAAAATTGACCAACCTCAACCAGAGAAGGAATATAGCAAGCGACAAGGCAGTACAGATTATGCATTTCTTGAGGATTTTTAGTGGCATTTACATGCAACTTTCCTGGCAAGCAATGAGTTAGTTACATCTCACTTGCCTGGACATGTTTCTTCAGGTTGTCTAACAAGAAGTTACTTCCTTGCCTGATATTTCCCCAACTGATTCCAAGAAAACCTTTGCAGAATGAACTTGCACTGAATATAATTCCAAGATTTCATCAGTTATAACTGACCACAGAGGACAGGCTTACTTTTGTTGTTTCCCTTTCCTAATGTGGAGCTAGAATCGTGGAGCCACTTTATACTGGCAACAAACAACATCAAAAGTAGACTATTTTTTTCTGTTCTCTTTCATTTTGTTTTTTTGGAGCTAGAATTTCCCCACTTCTATTCACCTCCTAAAAAAAAAAAAAAAAAAAAAAGCCACACTAACCTGCCAGTGACATTTAGAGATGAAAGCGTTTTGTGCCAGCAGCAACCAGGCATGATCACTGCAGTGAACCAGTTTATTAAACTCGTGTTTGAATCCAGCTGGCACAGTGGGGAGTGACTCAACTTCTCCCTGTGGCAGGCACATCAGCGCACACTCGCTGCCTGCCACCTTCGCTGGCTCGGGCAGTCAAATAAAACTTCTCCTCCTGGGCCAGGTCTGAGACCCGTAGCACGTTTTAATGGCCTGACGGAAGGCACGAGCAGCTCCGTACGTCTGGCACTGTTACTCAGACACCGGGGGCTGGATTCGGACTTCACAGACGTGCCACAGTAGTGTAACATGATTTGACATGAGCTGCTTGGCTTAGTCCAACTGAAAGCGAACAGAAGTGTGATCCTGGTTTGAATCTATCTGTTCTCTCTTATTCTTGGCCTCTGTTAGCCATTAAATTTCCATCTTCTATTATGCCTTTTCCAACAAGGCTGTACTTTATGGGCATCTTCCAACTCCATTCATCTCTTTGTCTTTTGGCCTGTGTGACCAGGTGTAGCTGGTGGCCTGCGACCCTCATCCCCTGGAAGCAGTTGGTGATGTTTGTGAACATTTGTGTCCGTTTGATGCTGCCGTCACCCTTCACTTGCTGTGGGTCTGCTGCTTGATATTTTTAGTTGGTTCTTGAAGTTTAGCTTGGAAAAAAGTAATGGAGGAATTTGATGTAGTCCTAGCAAAAGAGGGACATTGCCATGTTGTTTGGTGGTACAGCAAGCTGCTGAAGCCAGCTGGTCCTCCTTCATACAAAGCTTTCTTAATTTCTGACCTGCCTTTGAACCTGTCTTTGGTAGCTGCCATTCCCTCACCATTTGTTTTTGCAGGCTAATCAAGCTTGGTGGATGGATATGCAGGAATTTCCTGGAGTCCGGAAGTACATTTTTGGCAATTTCTGAGTACATCAGATAGGAAGAACAGACAGTGTGTAATGGTGTGTCACCATAGCTAACACATTGCCACGTCCTGTCGGATGATGGCTAAACATGCAGCTACTTGAACTGATCACTTATCTCTAAAATCGTATGGGGAAACCAAACCCTTCTGAAATTCCATGGGTTTTCTTATTAAGAAGTGCAAGCATATTGTTGGGTAGGTGGCATGATTTTTTTTTTTTTAATTCGTGGCCTGACATCTTGTTCCTAACATAAAAGTAGTTTTCACCAGATATTTAAAGGTTTTCTTTCAGACTTCCATAAAAGTAGTGATGGGGATATAGCTAAAAATAATGTAGTAATCGTTATTTATTTCTGATGTTTTAAATCTATGAATTATTATAATTGCAAAAAACATGCAGGTACGAAGTGTGTATATTTGAGGTATTTCTTGGTGTTTCTGGAATTACAGTCCAGACTCTATGCTGATTTAAAAAGAAAAGTCATAAAGCCAGTTTTATGGCTGCCTGTAGTTTGAGGTAAAGTTGGGCTGAAAAAGATGTATACTTTATATATCTTTTTCCCAATGTATGATTTTATCCAGTACAAGAAATCTTAGTTTAATGTAATTACTCTATAAAAATAGGATGAAGAGAGTGTTGATTATAGTATTTGTCTTAAGGATGGGTAATGAAAGAAACTATAAGAATGGCTATTGCTTTTGAAATAATCCTGCTTTGCTGTATATTTTCTGTTCTTCCATATGTACTCACTTGTGTAACTGTGGGAATGTATATGAGTGTGTCAGGAACAGCTCATGATATACATATCGGTTCTTGTAATGTAAGTGAAATGTAGGTGCAAGTTCCCTGCTGCTGCAGCAGCAAACTGGTAAAGTCTACTTCTGGTGCAGTATTGCTGTCAATATTGTTTATTCTAAAATACAGGGCAGGATGCTGTGGTTATCAGGAAATTCCAGCAGTTTTCGCAGTTGGCCATTTCCCTTGGGGGTAGCAAGGAAACTTCTTAAATTCTTTGTGTCTAGACCAAGCTGTAGCAACCAGCTACTGCTGGGAAAAACTTCTAAATGCCAGCGAGGTCCTGCGTACTCCATCCATCTCTGTCCCATGGTTGAAACATAAGCATGGCTTTGCCAGTCACAGAGCAGTGGAGATGAAGTTGTACCTTCCTTCTGCAAGCTCCACCCTCCCATCCAGCTGAGACCACCTACAGGTATGTACAATGTCAAGGTACCATAGAAAAGTTCACTAAGCGTACCTGCATCCAACCATAATAGATACTTTTTTCCACAGGACTGAGAATTCAGTACAAATGTGGAATGAATCATAGCCTCACAACCGAAGTGTTTATGAGGAGGGCTGGGGTTGACGTGGATAAAGAGGCAGATGGTGATATAAGTTGTTCTTATTATCCTGTTGAAGCTCTTAGTTTGCACCAGCAGAGGATCTGCCCATGAAGTCTTTTGCATAAATCAAGCAGAATTTCAATAACTTGCACTAACAGCCATCTAATTCGTTGCAGAAAACTGGATTTCACAAATCAGTAAGAGAAACTGCTTAAGAAGCAATTGGGAACCACGCATCACCAAAATATACTTAGTTAATTTGCTCTGACAGGCTTGGGTGGTGGTGATTGTTTATAGTGTTGTAGTGCACTGGAATTCATTTCGCAGGCCGTGACCCTGTTTACAGTAGGTGCTGTATAAACGGAGAGCAACACAGCAGCTTGTGCCCGAGCTTTCAGTCAGAGGACAAAACAGAAGGGGGGAAGTGAAAATGGAGAAGACAATGGGAGTACAGGGAGAACAGTGTTAGTATGCATGCAAAGCAGTGTTTTCAGCAGGCTTTAGGCCTTACTATTCTGCAGCTGAATCACTACTGCGTTTTGGAGAGGGGGTGAGGTTGGTAAAAGCTGTGTTCTGATAATACTTCCAGGAAGATTTTGCTTTAGAAGCGGTAATATGCCCAGCATGTCCTGGAGGGAGAGGTTTGCAGATGAAAATTGTCAGCAGACAAGTGGTTTAGTATTCTGAGAAGAGCACAGCGTGATTTTGATTCAGTCTGAAAAGGAACTGAGTCCTGCCTCTAGGCTGGCACTGGAGAAGGGGCATGCACACATGTGCCTTGCTCAGTTAATCATGCTGCCTAAATCCTAGTAGGTAATAGCACTAACTGTTACTACAAGCTTCTGTTTGTTATGTAAACTTAAATACACTGTGGAGAAACTTGACTTCATCACCTCAATAGAGGCTAATTACTTAAGCATCTTTTGGGGGAACCCATACCAAATATAGGTAACCTAAATTCCATCTAACACATCTCTACCTTGTGTTTTATGTTTAGATATTTCCAAAGGTTTATGGCATGGATTGTGGCACAGGAGCATAGGTGAAACTGAGGCCCTCTGGTATGATGTATAGTGCTATAATGCTTAAGATATACACTTGACCCTTGCCTTTAAGCCTTCACACATTGGAGACCTGAGAATTTTGTTTTCCCTGCTGGCAAATGGTAATACAGAAGCTCTGTCTTCACCTGCTGTGCAGAGGAAGGCCAGATTTGCCATCTGTTGAGTTTAGGTGTTGATCACCTCTGTTGATCACAGTCACAACCCTACAGAGAAAACTTTGTCATCCTAGACTCTCTCAGCTGCAACATGGAAAACTAGGCCTGCTGCTTGGCCCAAGGGCTTATTGATATCACCTGGCCTTAAAATGGTGCTGATAAGGAAGGAGGGCTAAAAGGAGGTTGGCCTCTTTGCTGCTGGGCAGGGAGGGTATGTGGATAGGGTGAACTTGGACAAGTAGGACAAGGACAAGTTCTGGGTCTTGAAGACATCTTGTGCCTCAGACTACTTGCAAGATCTCCCACCTCAGAAGAACACAGACCACAGGTAGGGAGAATTTTAAAGACTTGTCCTGATCACTGAGAAGGCTTATGGGCAGCACTGAACTGAAGAGAGACACTTAGGTTTCTGTTCTGTAAAGGTATGGTCACCTTGTATAAAGGTATTCATAGTTTATTAATTAGTACTGTAAACTCTGTAAAATATTCTATGAAACATCATAAAATGTTAGCAGTAAGAGACTCGTGGCAGTCTCTTTCTGGTAAAGCTGTGCTGAGATAGTGATGAGCCTGCTTGCCTTATGAGATACTCATGGAGGCAGGATGGTTTGGATTAGTGAAATAGCAATAAGTGTTGTTTTACTTTATGGACTATCTAAGGGATATCATCAAACATACCTTTCCTAAACCCTTTGATGTATTGTTGTGTTCACTGTGATAGTGAAGGATAACTCATACCCTTTATTACAGAGAAATGTAATGTGAAATAGTGTTGTGTCATAGATTAAAAAAAACTTATAAATCAACTGGGTATACTAAGGGTTTTGTTCTGTAATTAAGTCATCCTTTCTCATGTTTTTACACAAATAAAACATTTTCTTTTTCGTTTTTATTCAGGGTAACGATTTATGTCTTTGGCATCCTGTACTGATGCTGTAGGAGCTCAGAGATGTTCATTGTTAGGCTCAAAGTATTGCAATAATTCTGTTGCTTTCTGTCTCCATGTGTAATTTTCAGTCATAGATTTACAGCTATGCACCCCATGGATCCTCATATTAAATTGCCTCATCTGCAAAAACAGATATAAATGAGTCCCTTGGCTGTTTCTTCATAGTTGTAATGCTGTTACACAGCCTGCATATGGCCTGCACACGAGAATACTTGCTCCTATTGATGTAAGAGCCAAGTCAAGTTATTGCCACTGTCTGTAGGTGCACTTTCTGTACAATTGTTTTTGTGATAGCATTATCCTTATTTCGTATTGTCCTTTAATCTGTGTTAGAAGGCTATGGAAAGCAGATAGGAGGTCTGTATTGCAGAAACCTTAGCAGAAAGTGCTCAGTTATGTTCCCTCAGAAGCCAAACATCTTTCTTGAGTACACTTAATTTGATTAATTTTTTTTATGGTCAACTTCGATAGTCACCATATGTTGACCGATAATTGTGAACAAGTTGGGTTTTGAAACCACTTGGGAGTTACTGATTAAAAGCTGGTTTAAATTTAAAAAAAATAAGTGTTTCCTTAAAGAGAATTTTTGGTACTTTAGAATAAAACAGTAAATCATTTGTATCTTTTAGGAATATTCCTTAATCAAACATGATCCATTTTCCTATTATAGAAAAAAGCAAACCATTGATTTTGTAAGTTTCACTTCTGCAAACTTGGCCTGTTATACAAAAATCAGATTAGGTTCTTACAGACTCATGCGTCATCCACATATAGGCATGCAGAAACCACAGTTGCAATTAGCTGATATTATTTCTCATTGATATTTTTTTCTTAGATATTTTGGAGACATGTAATCTAGATTTTTTTTTTCCTGTAGGCTCTTTTTATTGTTTTGTGGTAGGTGATTAAAAAAAAAATATATTATTCTATCTAGAAAATAAGCAGATACAGAAGCATGGTTGTAGTTTATGAAACAAAGCTTTTTTCTTGCCAAAAAGACAACAAATAAAAAAATATAGAGAACCTTTTGAAATTTCTAAAATGTTGATGAAATATGAAATTATTATTTTCTGGGTTTGTTTCTTTATGGAAAATCAGTTTCCCTGCTTTCTCTGGTTTAAATTATAATTCTCTGTGCGTTAGTAAGTGTTGGTTTCATGTGCACATCACTTGTGATTTGAACATAGTTGCTTTTGGCTGAGATGCATGAGACCAATTTCTCTGGCCACTACCTTTCCACAATGCAGGCTGCAACAGGTATTAATTTTTTTGCAACCCAGTGTTCACTTGCTCCTTCACACCTTCTTGGAGGTCCTTCAACTCTTTCTTGGTCATAGTATTGGCCACAAAAAGAGAAGCCCAAATACAGCACTGAGTATGACCTCTGTGTGACTCCATAAAGAGGTATGTCTCAAATCTGAGAAGGTGGTCAGCATTGGTCTACAAATTTAATTTGAGGGGCAAGTCTCTTATTTTTGCTCACTGGTTACATCAGTAGTGGAATAACAGTTTGATATTTTAAAACAATCTGACTTAGAAATGTTTAATTAGTTAAATCAGTGCTGGAGTGCTGTTTACAATTTTTTAAGTGTTTTCTGTACATTCATTTGTCTAATTATAAAATCAGAATAGCTACACCATTTAATTGTACAATGTGTAAAGTAATCATATAGCAATATTAGAGACGTTCTTTTGGAAAAATGAATTGACAAAGTAATTACACTGATTGACAAAGTAATTACAAAATACCTTTCACATTCTTCATGATTTTTTCCACTCATCAGTCACTAGTGTTTCCCAGATTCATGAGAATAGAAAAGTCATTTCCTCACATAGTGATTTTTTTTTTCTTGCTTCTCCTTTGCTGTTCTTACACTTGTCTAATTATGAAAATAAGCTGTTGTTTTTCCCTTAAATTATTCTTGTAATGGAATAGTCCTTTTGAACCGTATGCAAGTACATAATGATTCTTCATTAGTGGTATAAACATAACAGCTTTGGGTTCTTTAATATAGGCAAAATACTCGATCTTACCATCCCTTTGCAGTTACTTCTTATGATCAACCATGCGTTACAAGTTGCCTTCAGGTCTATGAAAAATCATCTATTATGTCCTTTTGGGAAAGCGAAATGTTCTCCATGGCTCTGCTTAAAACCTTTGTGTCCCATGCACACACAAAAAAACAAGGGCTGGAGTGGGGGTGAAGGCTAGACACCAAGGAGTCACCATATATGGTATTTTTTTTTCTTTTGGCTGCTTAAAAAGATAAGTGGCCGAGAGAGAGTCAAGTGTTGTTTCTCTATAAATTGTGTGCCAGCGGGTTTATCGCTAAATGCTGTGGGTTATGTTGAGTGGAATAATCAGGAGGAAGAAAGGGAGGCTAAAATAACAGAGTGGTAGGACTATTTTGACTCCACAATCAAACCCTCCTTGACTCTTGCCCTTTGGGTGGAAAGTGCTTATGTTACAAAACAACATGAGGTCAAACTCTGGTTTCTGCTGTTTCTTTCTTGCTGATCTATACTGAGGGAGTAGTTGCCTCATGTATTTGCCTTCTTTGCTTTTGTGTTAAACGTTACAGGCTATTACAGTTTGGGTGATAAGAATGGCAGTTGTTTTTCCTACAGAGGGTAAGAAGAATTGACGAATTGAAGAGTGAAAAATTGCCTAGATGGCATTGAAGAGCCATGCCTAGGCACAGTAGGAAGATATCTTGAAAAAACATGTGAGCATCCACTTCTCAAATATCTTCTTCCCTCAAAGACAGTGTATGGTGTTAAGACTGTTTTTACAGTTATGAAGTCAGTATATTTTAGAAAAAATATCTTTTGGGAGCATCCAATTGATTTGTAGCACTCTTTCAAAATTCTCCTGAGTTCTTTTGAAAAGACAAATCATACCCGGTCTAGTCTTCAGCTTTTTTTCTGAACTCCCATCAGCTTAGGATGACAACCGCTTGGTTAGTGATCCAGTGAGAGACCTGTGATGTGGAAGAAGTGTGGGAGCCCGAGTGTATTATTTAATGGCTGTGGTACAGTGGAGGAGGCCCCTGCCAGGAAGCAATAAAGTAGTTATTAGGTAATGACTGTGGAGTCACCATATATAAGGTTAAATTGATATATGTAAATCACTGACTTTAAGATGCCGAAGCTGCCTCTTGGCGCCCATCTTTTTTTACACAAGTGGGGATCAAATAGTTACTGTTTTGATAAATGGTATGTAGCTAACCTACATTAAAGACCTTAAGGGAGTTGAGCTCTTAAATTCCTTTGAAATGTAATGGAATTTGGGCGGCAAGTGGTGTTTCTTTTAAAAATGTCCCTAGCTTATTTGCTTTTATTAAACTGCTTTTGAAAATCATGTGCAAAGAGTTTTATATGTTCTATGGCTGTATGAAAGTAGCATAGGCATAGGGTGTACATGCAGACAAGCACATCTGACTTGAAATGGGTGTTGGCAGTGGCAGAAACTAATGGAAACCAATTGAAATTAACTGTTGATGGCTTTCTGCTGTTGACTCTAACACTTGTGGTGCGTAACACTGATTGCTGTTTTTGGAGGTCTCTGCCCAGGATGTATGGGATCATTTGAACAGAAATGTTTCATATGGGCTTGTTGTTTGGTGTATGTAAATATTACTTAAAATAATATATTTGAGCAGAGGAAAATCTCTGTAGTTTATTGGAAGCCCAATTCCTGCCACATATGTGATCCCTACATCAGAAAATTATATAGGAGCATGCCTGAGTAACTCACTTGCTTACCTCCCTTGTCTGCTATACACCTGTATTTCAGGGAAATACTTACATTCAGCAAAGCTGTTATTCATGCTAAACAACATAAAATATAGTGTGATTATCATTATTACCCAAATTCAGAAGATATTAAGTCAGTCTACTTACATAGTACACAGTATTATAGTATCTATAAACCTTTATCCATACAGTTCATACATGAGTGGATATGTCTGTGCAAAATAGATATAAAGGAGATTTTAGAGATCTCTGTTAGCTGCAACTTCACAAACAAGACCTGAGATTTTTATTTTAGGAATGTATAATTTTTTCCACTTTTGAACCTTGAGATGCCTTTTCCTTCATTGTAAAAGTCAATGTTTTGTATTGCTGTGCACAAAGTTTGTTTATAGGAGTTAAACCCAACATTTTTTTTTTCTTCAGGCTAGTTCTATTGGGGGGCTACAAAAAAAACCCCAAAACAATTGGTGTTCCTTCCAAAAATATTTGTAGAATAGTGTGAATTTGTTAGATTGCAATCTGAAACATTTGCCTTTCATTTGCAATGGAAACCACTAGAGGGTTTTTCTCTGCCACACCCAGGACTCTCTGAACAGTGCTAAATCATACAAATATCAAGAAACAAAACCAAAATCTTAGACATCTGTCAGGCTTTAAAAAAGAAAATAGAGTTTTCTTCATATGCTAGTTTACATGCGAAACTGTAACTACTCTGAGAATTGAAAATGCTATGATTAAAGACTGTAACTGATACTATTCTTATCATTTGTGCTTGGAAACTGTGCAACATTGTAACAAGTGAATAAAATACAAAACAATTGCAATCTGCTTTTCTTAAGAGAAGTGTAGAATTAGGTCTCTGCACAGGCTTGCAGTTAATCTTAGGTACTCTACTATGTAAACAGGTGATCACAGGGGAACAGGCTTGCTTGTGTCTGTGAAGGTACATGCAATAAATGCACAGTAGACATTTAAATGAAATCTTAATATAATCATGTGAAAGAAATACAATTAAAATGACACCAAACCAGATGTTATTTTTTTGCTAATATAATTTTTTAATTATGTGAGTGCAAATTTTGCAAGTGTTCAGTTATAAGTTCAGATGTAAATTTGGAAGTCCAGCTGTAAAGTTAAAACAGGAGAAGTACCTTAATCAGAGTTATACAAACCTATATAATCAGCGTGAAAATATTTTTGTACTGCCACATGTGATATATCATTGCTTTGCTGTATAAACACAATTAAAGAGTGCCTTGGGAACTTCCTCAACAAGAGATTAGACAGGGAAACAAGACCAGCGATTCTAACACTTTGCATCTGATGACTTAACCAATCCAGACAGGCTTTCATTCCCTAAGATTTTGTTCCCTGAAATATGCATTATAAGAATGCACAAGTGCAATTGTCTAATGCTTTGGGTCACAGACATCCAGGCTTTTATATTCTGCTGTGTCAGTAAAAGAAATAATCTGTAACCTTTCCACGGGCACACATAATTTTTCCTTTCCCTTTTCCCCCTCTTTTGTTTTTTTCCCCTGTCAGAGATTAGCAACAATTTAGACTTCTGAGTGGAGCTAATTGCTGAATGCTGTCTAAACCGCTTCAGACAAAATGACCTTGCTCAGCGAAAAGCTGCCATTTAAATTCTTGAGTTAACTTCACTTGTTTTGTCTGGAATAGGTTAAGGAAGGATATTGTTGGCAGGTCTGGAGAAGGTGGGCGTTTCTGGTGAGGAGGGTCGGGATGAGCAGCTGCGAGCACTTCAGGGACCATCACCTTCCTTTACAGAACCAGTTGCTTGCAGAGCATATATCAAGTAACCACATAATCGGTTTGAAACTTGAACAATAGTGTTTTAACTCAGGTAATTGCTAGTAATCATTTAGGTGATTCTTTCCTATACATTCTAATTCTGACTAATACTCTAGATTTACTAGTTTTGGATAATAAATCCCAATTTCTTGTGCTTTTTAAAATGATATTTCAAATGCTATAGGAAACTTTGGCTTTTTAAAATTCAATATAGAGGAAAATAATCTTGCAAAATTTCACTTTTCAAAATTTATTGCTTTTGATAGCATTCAATAGAATGGAAACATGTTAAATTAGTTCAGGATCCTCTCTTATGTCATGCTGTGCAGTCCATTGAATAATTTCAATGTTTTTTTGCACCCTTCGTTAGTTACAGATACATAAATATATATATCTTATGCTCTAAATTTTGATTTTCTAATAATAAGTCACAACAAATTCAGCTCAAAATCTGTAAAGCAGTTTTGACAGTGTCTCTTGGAGGAATAAGAAATTCCATTTAGTTAACTTACAGAGCTTTGATGCAGGCTGTGTTTTGGATTATAAAATTCTTTTCCAAAAATTCCGGATGATTAAAATAATTTTTAAAAGAAAACGTATTTCTTTTTGGCTGGAATTATTTTAATTGTAATCATAGAATGACAGTAAAAATATTAGGCAAAAAATATCCATTCACATGCCAAATACTAGAATGCATACTCCATCATACCGCACAAACTTATCATATTAGGTTGGATTCAGTCTTATCATGGACAGAAGGCAGAGATCATCTTTTCAATAGGTTGTTTGGGTCTCCAAACTTAGCCCCACCTTTGTCAAATCTTGTTGCTAATTTTGAGAATGGCTAGTCAATAAAATGGGAATGAATATTTGATGAGATTTGCATACCTTGCGAAAGTAGAGATTCTTACATATTTATACTTTTTTTTTTTTTCTTTTTTTGTGTCTGCCATGTGCATACAACAGATCTCGTATTCTTTCAGTTATTATGGTGGTCATATGCAGCCATTCTTGAAGAGCTTTCTCTCACATTACTTCATTACTTCATGTCCAAGCAACTGGAGACAAAGTTAGTTTTTATAATACAGTCACTGTAGTGGACTCTAAATGACAGAACATGACCACCTGACAAATGGACTGTGGGAGCTGTCTTGCAGCTGTTGGCTGTTAACCAGGAGCACTCATAGCTCTACAGCTATGTAGTTAACTTCTTTTCCTTCCCCATGCTGCACCTGATATGCAATGATTATCTAAAACAAGTTTTATTAACAATTCAATTGTCCTTCTGCTACCCAGAGATTTCCTTTAAAGCAATAAAATTTCCTAGTGGCCTCATCCAAATGACTACCCAAAGGGTCAAAAATCCTAATTAGTTGGTTGTTAACATTGCTTAGTTTCAAAAATGGAGTTTGTACGTTTTATAAACTAAATCCAGATGAAAAACATGTCCTTTTTAATCAGCTCCATAGGCTTGTAAGAATGAAAAGTCTGAGAGAGTAATAAGTAGGAGTGGTGACATTAAAAGCCTGTTCATTCACTGTCCCTCGGCCTCAGTGCAGATGAGTGCAATTGGTGAGTTGAAACCTTAAGGCATGAACTAAAATGAAACTTTGAAAAGAAAAATATACAAACATGGTATGTATTTACTTATTTGATTCCAGAAAAGTAACTTTAATTCAGAAGTATTGTACTGTTACATCCGAAACCTTCAACAGTACTGCAAAGTGATGAAATGTTTAACATTTTTGCTAACTGTCCACGAATATTCAGTAGCTAAAAAATAAATAGCAAATGGTAAGGGAAGGAAATGGATTTTTAAGCTCCATTTAAAATTTAACCTTGTGTTTATTAGTATCAATCCATAATAATAATACTTGTATTTGAATATACTGTTAACAACAGGGAACATTTGGTCTATTTAGACATGCTGCGAGATCCGGGCAGCTGCTGTAGCTTAGCCATTTTTAAATACTTAATAAACTGGCACTCCTAAACCTGACTTATTTATTATTATGGACATAAAATCCTGCAAAAGAAAGCCAGATGTTTAGGGAAAACAGTTTGGCTTGAGGGTTTTGAGCTGTGGATCCTGCTATTCATTACAAGATTTCCAATTCCTGTTCCCAGTATCTGTATTTTTTTTAATTTCTTCTGATAAGGCTACCAAAAATTCTTGCAGTTCACCCATTCTCCACATAAATGAGTTGAATGGAAACTGTAAGCAAAAAAATGTATATAGTTTGTATGCTTGCTTCAGGAGCTAGTGTGTTTTCAAGAGTAATGTGAGTTTTATTTTTTTATACGGGAAGAGCAGAGTTGCTTTTGAAAACTTTGTTCAGATCACATCCCAGAAAGTAAGCTTGTAGAGTTTTGGTCTTCAGAACACTGTTGCAGATAGTATGCCCTGGACCCAAGTTTACTCCATGTGACTGAACTATGTGACTCCTGTCATTATCTGTCCCAATTTTACGTTCCTTTCATTCTGTCTCTGAAAAATTCCACCTACTTCGGTTTGTTTGTGTTTCTCTTTCATATATATCATCCTCGCCTCACAGGCATTGTTTCATGTCTTTGTCTTTGCTCCTCTGTTGAAATCTCTCTTGCATTTCAAATTTCACGTTCATGTACATTGAATGGTGGCCCTCATGGAAATTCTTTTTGAAAACTTACACTAACGTTAATTTGAGTGTATTACAAGAAGGTTGATCACTCATCTTGAGTATTGTATTTGCCTGAACTGGATTTCATTAGGAGTTTTGTAGTATTTGAAATGTTTGTCTGTTTTTATGTAGCATTTAAGATGTTTGTATAGAATGAAAGTAAACAGCTCTGGTTGCTCAACTGTAGGCACTTAGTCCATCTTGTCAGTGACAACTGTTGGCTGAGTTGTCAGAGACTTGTAGTTCCTGTATAAGATTTTCTTAAATTTTATCTGTGTGATATTCTAATTAAACGTGGCTTACTAAGGAGTTTCGAAGTTAAAATTATAGGGGCAGAAAAAATCATGGCCAAGCAGAGAGTAATTGTGTCTTAGAAAATAGCCTCATCAACTACCAATAATGACTGTTTAAAATTCAAGAAAAAGTAATAATGGAAGAGTGGGCATGGATGTGAGTTAAAGGTAATGTGAGGGTTAACTTTCCTCAATGAATCTTCTCCTTTTTGTAATTTCCCTCTTTCCTCTTGAAATTTGTCCTCCTTCTTCTCCATCCTCCAGAGTCTAAATTTGTTTGTCTACTTATGTTAAACGACAGGTGAGTATATGAAGAAGTACCTGTTTATAAAAGAGCCTAAGGACATGCAAATTGATTCAGTACAGCAAATTTATTGGATCAGAATATTGGAGAATCATGCGATTTCTGAAAAACCTAGTGAAACTTAATTTAGGAGAAACTTAGCTACATTCAAACCATGACTTCATCCTTGAGATAACCTACGCCACATGAAATACATCATTTCAAGGTAATAAAGTAGCTGGGAAGTATGCACCTTCCCAGATCGTTTTCTGACAGAAGTAATAAAACTGTTGCATGTGATTTTGGCACCAGGCAAGGACAGGAGGGGGGAAAAAAAAAAAAATCCAAATAGGTAGAATCAGAAAGTCATTTGAAACTCAGCTAGCCACAGGGTTTTCTCATTGAGTTCCTGTTTCCCTATATCTTTGGGACTTGAAATTGTCTCAGTTTTTGTTGAAAAAGAGGCAGAAAGAGGAGGACAAATGGACAAATGGTAGACATATTTTGCTTTGGAGCAGACAGTAACGCATAGGGAGTCCTGAACTGTGTTAAACTTCATCTGCCCCTGAAGTATGTGAACGTAACCATATAGGGATTTAGTAATCAATACTGCTTTCAGATTCTGGAGCCTCACATGAGAAAAATTTTGTAATCCTTGGGTGAGGGTTTTTTTTGTACTGAAATAGTCAATATACATGCATCAGCTCTGGTGTAAATAATCATATAAGCAGCAAAGAGGAGGCTAATACACATCACATGCCTAATACTTTATTGAGGGTAGACTCAGTAGCTTGTGCAGGATTTTTTTTTTTAATCTAGAATGCCTTCCTTTTTACTTGGTAGCTCCTGATTTGATACTTAAAACATAGAAAAGTATTGTGTACATCCGTGTATTTACTTTATCTTATTCATTGGATGGAACAATGTCTTAACCACTGGAACAATTGAAAAAGAAACAGGGAATATGGATTTATTATTCAACTCTTATAGTAGGTGTTAAGCATAATTTAAAGAAGATAACATAGTAGATAAGTAATCTTTCTTTGAAATAAGTATGAGGAGGAAGTGGAGGCATGGGTTTTTTTGATTTACCATGGAAAATCTGAGTAAGTATGTTTAGTAGAAACTTCTAACAGATAAATCCTGCGGTAAGATTTTTTCTCAAAATAAATCATCATAACAAATAATTACACTTAATGGCAATTTAAAGACACAGCACATTCATTAAAATAATTTTTCTTTTAATTCTTCTAGCTGTGTTTTGAAATGAGTGTTCTCAGATCAATGTCATAAATGCTGCTATTTAAAATTATGTATGTAATATACTCTTATGGACCTTGTGTGTTGAGGCTTAGATGTGTAGGTACCTTAACTTTTCAGTGGAATAATCAGTAGCTGAAAAAAGAGTTTGAAATTACTTGAATATTGACACAGAACCTGAAGTATCTGTTTATGTAAATGGTGGAGTTAGTGTCGTTTATTGAGGATCAGAGGGTTTGTCATCTCTTTTTATAAGAGATTAATCCAAATTAGTGTAGCATTTCCAGCACCCGTTTTGCCCTAGATTTGGACATTTAATTTTAATTTGTGCAGTCCATGTCTTTTTATTGAGACCTCGTTGCTGTTTTCTGAAAGGGTATAGATCAATATCCTTTTTATACCTTTGAAATAATATGCTATTATTTTGACATGTTTTTATTTTCACTTTTGTTTTTGTATTTAGATAAAAATTTTCTTTCAAGTGTAAAACTAGAAAATGAAATTGTACAATATTGTTTCTCTAGTTAATATAAATATATATTGCATGTAGGTTTATATTGTAGGTTTGTAACCTAGTTTTATGTATTAAATGTGTTTATTATGGGTAGGAGTATAGACAGCAAATACACCAGTGGATAACATCAGTCGTATTACAGATGTCTTTATCCTTAAATTTGACCCTTTGTACCACACATGGCTGCTCATTAAAAAAAAAAAAAAAAAATTAAAAAAATCCAGTATCCATGGTTGCTTCTTAAATCATTTCTGAGAAGGGACATATCCCACAAATGTTTTCCCATATTCTACAATCACACCTACTATTACACCTCCCAACCTTAATCAAAGGTTTGTTTCTGGTCTGCAGGCTCTGGCTGGAGCAGGTGTAAATGGAAAGCAGATTTCTGAGCCGTGAGCCCAGCAGCTAACAACTTCCTGCCATACTTGCTCATACATTCCCTGTAGGACTTAAATATAGTTCCTTAAATGCATTAGTGGTATAGCTGGATAAGGACCGTTACCAAGGTGATAGTTTAAACAGAATACTATGTGTTGTACTGAGATTCCTAACTGCTACTTAGGAGTACCAAACTGATACCTAGCAGTACCTAACTGGTTACTATGCTCCATACAGAACTGGTGTGATTTTTAAGGGCAAACATAATGTGGGGTATTGATACAGTTCTAGAACTATGTAAGTGTGATTGCTTTCAGATACATGATTTTAAAAGTCTGGGGTCTCATCTGATCTAAAAAGTCGTTGAATAGGATTTCAGAGGATGACTGAAGCTCCTTGACAAGTCAATTGAGTGCAGGGTGGTTAAAACCAGCTGATAATGAAGCAAGAAGTAGAGAGCTCCGTGCACTGCCATGCTTAAATCAGATTTTATTGACGATAATTATCATTAGTTTCACTGAAAGCAGAGACTATTTGCAGGCACGAATTTCCCCCTTTAGGTTGTTTTCTGGGTGTAGTTGTTTCTGTTGCACCCTCAAGGTCTTTGCTATGTGATAGCTTTTCACCTTCGTACTTTCATGTTTAGACTTAGCCTAGATGCCTTCAGCCAAATTTTGAAAGTTCCCAAGCACAAGAAAATCAGACATTATATTATTTGGGTTAGATTGTCTAACTAGTTGTGGTAAAGTGTCCAGCATTTTTGACTGCAGAAGTGCCTGTAGTATACCAGTACAGAATTCTGATTTTTTGGATCTATAATCTCAGCTTTTCAGTTCAGAAATGTTCATATGGCATATGAATGAGAATGGCATATTTGGACAGGTCACCTGCAAATAAATCTGGATATAAAACCAGAAGTGATTTACAATCAAAATATAATGTAAATTAAGTGCAAGTTAATATGTTTTGAAAAGAATTGTATGTTACTATGCTGTTATGTGGTCTGTATTAAAACGCAGAGAAAAGGATTTTGCAACCTTTAGATTAGCATGTTTTTCACCAGGATATCAGTAAAACCCTAATGCCAGCCTTGCCTGTGAATAAAATACCTATAAACACAGTATATAACACGTTTTTACATAGTTGACCTGTAGAACATTTCCACATGTTTTTCATTTATGTGGAACTGTTCTCTCTTACTAGACTTCATTCATTTTTTTTTAAAACTTGATTTAAATAGAACAGACACCTTAAATATCTTAACAAGCATAGTTGACCTTTTTGTGGAATTCTTCAAAAAGGATTATCTGCAGCTGCTGTGCCGAAGGTGTGCTTAAATCTGGTTTGTGGAACGAATAAGGTAGAGGAATCCTCAGAAGAATTTATGCAATTAGAGTGTAAAAGTTAGACACGGGGGAAAATATTGGCACTGGTCAAAGAAGTGTACGCGGTGCATGTAATTTCCCAGCGGTTGTGCTGTAGTGAACTCGTACGCACAATATACTGGTTAACTGGTAATAGGAAGCCATTGTTTTCTTTACAGATCAGAAACATTAACTTCTGGCATGCCACACGAACACGTGCATAATGTAATAACTTAAACATATATCGCTGTTGTAAGGCAGGTGTGAAACAAGGATATTCAAGTTGAAAGATCCTACAGCAAGCTTTAGAGTCAAGAGGAAGGCCAAGAGGATGTGTGGTCTGAAAATAGGCAATATAAATGTTTTAATGGGTTGATTTAATCCCGTTATGTGAAAAATATAAATCTACATACATAAATTTAATACTTAGTCTTATTCTGTTTTGCGTGGTGGGGTTTTTTTTGTTTGGTTTAGTTTTTTGTTTGTTTGGTGTTTGTTTTGTTTGGGTTTTTTGTGCTTTTTATGTTTTTGTTTTTTGTGGGTTTTTTTAACATTCTGGTCTCTGGGTTGGAAAAACACAAGTTACCTTTTGATAAGTTTTTATTGATGTTCTTGTTTTTCTTTAGCTGTGAAAGTACTTCTAGTTTTTCAGGCTACATTATATAGCTACATTAGAAAAAAGTAGAACCTTGCATGCTTGGTCTTAAAAGGAATTGTTTGTACCGTTTCTGAGAGGAGAATTCCTATTTAGTGTTTTAAAAACAGATTAATTTCTATTATAGTTAATGGGCCAAAGTCTTTGAGATTTTTTTAGTCGTGTTATATTATTTTGATAGCTTTTAGTATATGTTGTTGCTCTGTTCCAGCTACTGAAAGCATCATCTGTCTGATGACAATCTGTACTATAAGTAGTCTTAGTCACTTCAAGGTGTATGTTCATTTCCTTCTGGTAAGGGGATGATCTTTCTCTGGCTCATAAACCCCAAAGCAGCTCTACTATAAAAGTAAAACTGAGGAGTAATTTAGCCATATTATGATCTTGGATTTGGATTTTGTTCTGTCGTTGTTGCTCAGAACTTTCAGAACAACAGATGTTTTAAATGTACAACATGAGATTTTAAATATGAAACAAACCCAATGGATAAATCGCAGATCCAGGGCTCTGTAAACTGCCTCTGTAAGACAGAAAAATTATATTCAAAATCATTGTGGTATAAACCATGTCTAGTTGCTGCTTTAAAATTTCCTGTATAAGAGAATAAAATATTTATACATAGGTTGTATCTGTTTCAAAATCCTTAAACTGAAGATTAGGATAGTTTGCAGAAGCCATATACTTTTTTTTTCCTGAGTAGTCTGGGTAGATGCTGTTTGGGGTTTTTTTTTGTTTGTTTGCCTGTTTTTTTTGAACTTATTAAGAATTCTTCTAAGTAGGAAGTCAGAGCTGATACTTGCAGACTTCATGTAGAAATTACTCCATCTACAAAATCTTGAACAGTTAGAAGGAAAAGGACATTTTAATCTACCACTCCAGTATTTCTGTTCACAGGGCAAATCTATAGAACACAATTTTTTTTTTTTTTTTACAACGGCACCCCCCAAAGGAATCTGGTGTTAAAGAACAAGAGACCGAACTGTTCCCAAATTGTAAAATTGAGGACTTGAAGTCAAGGGTCTCCTTGCTTCCCATGTACTTGTTTGTGAGTTGGCAAGGTAATGGCTCTGCGGCATATTCTTCTCCTCAGCTGTTAGCAGCAGTAGGGGTAAGTGTAGAGGCTCACTCCATATTAACTATCATTTGTGTCTTTAAAACAGGGTCCTATTGTGGCTGTAACTCTTGCGAATGGTGTGTGAAGCCTTGATGCAAAAGAGATCAGTAGAAAGTTTGCTGTTGTCTACAGGAGTCTTTGGATCAGGCCCTGAGCTTTTAAGTCTGTAACTGTCATGGAAAATAAATACTGCACTTTAAGGAGCAAGCTCCAGGGTCTCCTAAAAGTAGCTTAAATAGCTCAGAGAGGAGCAGTATAATAACTCCAGCTTTCATATAGTAGGTTCTCACTAGTTTTACATCCTGGGGATACTGCTGGGACTCCCAAATCACTGGTCAACAGTGTAATGATACATGGCAAATTACCTAGGTAATGGCAGTTGGATAAATCACCTCCAGCCAATGCTGGTTAGCCAAGGGAGGGGTGCACTATGTATTAACTGGAACCAGTTCCCCAAAGACAACATCAAAGGAAAAATGGACTTGAGAATTTTTTTTTAACCCAATATGATGATTAGTGGTCATTAGTGGAGATGATTTATTTTTCCTTATGGAAGGGCTAGTGAGTGACTTTAGAAAAGCAAATGTGAATGTTTAACTTTTTACAGAAATTGCTGGAAGGGATCAGAGATTTTGTAGCAGAGCAGTTCATTTCAAGACAGAATTTCTGTTTTCATTCTTCAAATAAGGCGAAACAACACAACAGAAAAATTTCAGGAAGTTCATGATAACACCCAAGGCTGCAAAACAGATACGATGGCTTGGCATTATCATTTTGATGAGAAAGGAAGGAAATAAACAGCAACTACTCCCAAACCTCCTAACTGTTTTGCTGGGGGTGACATGAACTTGAAGGTTGAAGTGCTGTCAACTTGGTAGGAATTGAAGGTGCTGAATATGTCATAGAATCCTGGCAAAGGAAAGTGTTGTTACTTGTCTGAGCCAGAGTACGAACTTCTTTCAGAACCAAACCAGAGAGTCAGTTAAAGTCACAGAAAAATGTTACATTTTTCATACCTCTATCCAGAAATGTAGGACAAATCTGATGCTTACAGTTAGATGTGGGAAAAGGTGAATGTAGTTCTGTCTGATGCCACTTATAATAATAATTTGTATTATCTTAGAACATTTTAAGGTATTTTTTCTGACACTAATGAATCATGTGCTGACAAATTGAGCAGTTAAAGGAAGGTGTTAATGGAAGGTAGGTACATTGACAAGCATTAAGCACATCCCGTGTTAGGCAGTGATGTATGAGCCCACGGTGGTATTTTTGGAACTTCCTTTGAGAAGCATTGTTGAAGTGCTGGAATTATCACCTCTTTATAAATTTACAGGTGGGGAGAATGATTTGCCCATATCTGTTGTGGAGTTCAAAGTACAGTATTTTCAATCTGGGCACGTGGACACAAGCCTAGAGGCTCCTGTCTTGTTTTATTGATCATATTGCTATTTTTATGCTTTTGTGACTTTCATGTATGTAAGTGTATCTATGCAAGATTTTCAAATATTCCAGATTGAATAATTAAGATGATGACTCACAGGATCACTTGCATGTAGGGTGCCATCTAAGATTGCTATGATTGTTGTACAAAATTCAAAGGTCTCTGTCTTATAACTGGTATTCATATTTTCTCAAATGAGCTTGTCTTCCTAATGTGACCTTCCCATCTCTGGCTTTCTTGTAATGCTTCTGACAAAAAAATCCAAGACACTTACTCTTTTAATGCTGTGGTCTGCACTCCCGACTAATCTTTTTTTCCTGGTAACCTGGATACAATGTGGTAAGAGAGCAGCAGATATGATTCATCATTTACTGTAAAGCGCAGCCAAATGATACATGAATTCTAAAAATGAGTAGAGGTTTAATGACGGAAGATGAGACTGAAACAGTCATGGAGGATTCATGCTAGCAGTAGAATTCGAAGAACTTAACCTGGTATTGGATCAAAAGAGCCTTTACCTTTTCAGTAGCTTCAAACAGAGGAGTAAAAACCCATTGATGAATCTTAATCTTCACATAGTTTTCAACATTCAGGTTATAGACAGCATAATATATCTGGAAATTCTGTTAAACTCTTCCTCTTGTGGCAGTAAATCCCTTAGGCCAGTTATATTAATGACATAAGATGAAGCGAGTGTCAGTGTTTGTTGCAATTAGTTTCTACTTCTTGGTTAAATACTGCCCAAATGCTGCAGAGCTTTAGGCAGGTTTTTGTTAAGGATGTAGCTAGAATACAAAGAGTTATAGTAGCAATTGAATCTTGTTTCCATCTTGACATTTTGAAAGGTTTTCAGTGCTTCAGGGTACTTTATTTTTCCTGGGACTTCAGCTTGCTCCTGACAAACAGAACTGAGTTGAAAGTCTGTTCTTTAAGCATCTTCAGTTTCTTTCTCTGCTAAAAATAGATTAGATGGAGGAGCTGGGGTTTTCTCTTCCAAAGAGCGATTCTTCGCATCTGGATAAGACTCAGTGGCTTCTGCATTTTACAGACTTTTTTTGTAGCTGGACTCTCCTGGGGAATACACAGGAGTGCTTTTTCTTTCCCTAGGAATTTGTTATCTCATGGCCCTATTTCTAGTTCAAGCCAGCTCTCATTCATCTGAGAATAACTTCTGTAGCTTCCTGACTGACTGATCTCCTCTCCCTGCCATTTAAAGATGCTGTCTTTGTAAAAACTACCAGAAAGCTCATGACTTTCTGGATTGTGCTTCTGATCTTGCTTTTAGTCACTAGTGGGATCAAAGGCCCCAACATCTTTCTTTTTTAGATTCTTGTTAGCTTCTGAGCAGAAGAACCACACAGATACTTGTATAAAAAGAAAAACAAACACTTATTTTAATTGGAATTAGGTGATCTGAGGTCTGTTTCTTCATTTGGCCTTACTATAGGTTATGCTAAAAAGAAGGTAGTGACTCTAAAACCAAGAGAGCAGTCAAATGTTTCAATTTGCCAAAGAAATCCATTTGAGTTTTTTATTTGGAGTTTTACATCATTCTTAAGTGCACAGTGACTGAGCCAAGTACAAAAATAAAGGTCATATTTTCATTATGCTAAAATTATAACATTTAATATGACTAATCAAAAAGGTTGAAGCTGCACTCCCAACAAGAAGTGGGTCAGCTACCAGTTGTAATACTAGGCTGTGTCCTCCAAAGTTTGCAACAGGAACCAAATGTCAGTTGTTTGATAATGTTAATTTTTCCAAGATGCCTCATCAACCCAAATTTAAGTCTTTCCTTCCGTGTAGCTGAAAACAAGGATGTTCTTTCAGTGCATCTCCTAGTTTATTTCACTGACTTCATTTTTCTGTAGTTAATGAGAATATACTTTCTACTGTTGTGAAGTTTGGGGTTTTTTTTAACGTAAAAAAAGAAAGCTGATGGAGCTTTCATGCAGTCTGGATTATCTAGTCAGAAGAGTTCTTAAAGTAAATTCAGGAGGGACACAGATTCCTGAGCTAACCATTAAGTCGTTGATAGCCTTCCAAAGGCTCAAAGAAATATTACCTTCAATACTTCCGGGGGGCGGGAATAGAAGACTCTTGTTGAAAATATATAGTATACGTTATGTGGCCATTTGGGGTTCTTAACAAACTGAGAGTTTCCTCTTAAATAAGTTGTTTACTGCAATTGTATTTAGCTGCTTTGTTTGCGTGTTGCTGATGCTATAATCTTGCTGAAAAAGAACGAAAGTAAATTTACAAGTCATTCAAACTGAAAGAAAATCATGGTCTAAATATTAAAAATTTTGGACAAAATCTCTGATAAAACAGATTCACAATTGTTGTAATGCAGCCTGCATATCAGCCGAGACAGTTGTCTAAGCATTAGAGGTATATATTCTAAATCTGCTGAACCAAGTTATGCTGCTGCTCGTGTGGCAGACTTAGCAACCAAACTGAGCTGGGAAGAAACTGTGAACTACAGGTACTTAATTGCTATGGCAATGGTAATATTTTAAATATGTCATGCTATAATATTATTAAGATAATGTAGCCTAAACTATAAAAATGAAAAACAGTGAAGGAAATTGAAGAAATACTCTAAAAACATTAATTATCCAAATGAGGTGTCATATTTTGGAATATAGATTATGATGTATAGTCCACTAGCAGGATAAATTCCTTGAAGAAGCTTTGGCTTCCATGTCTTAAATCTGTTCTATATCATTTACAATTTGGGAGTTATGAAGAATAAAATAAAACATTTGACATGAGAACATAGCTCTACACTGTAACAACTCAAAAGGAAGGGTATCCAAGTTGGGTGCTCATGGTCTGGAGAGGGGGACAAGTTAGATGAACAAATAACTTCTTAGATGGTTGGGCTCAGAGGGTAATAGTGGGTGAGACTCTACCTGGAGGCCAGCCACAAATGAGGTCTGTCTGTGACACTGAACATTGGTATCATCCAGCAGGAGGGGTGATGGAGTGCGCTCTCATCAGATATGCACACATGAAATTGGGGTGACCAGTTGATATCCTCAAGGTCAGGGCTGCCATTCACCGTGGCCCCGGCAGGCTGGTGGAAAGGGCCAGTAGGAACTTTATTAAACTCAGCAAGGACAAGTGCAAGTGCTGCAGCTGGGAAGGATTAACCCATTGAAGTGACATTGGGGAGGGACTGGCAGGGGAGCAGCCCTGTGAGAAAGTGCTGGAGAGGTTGGGCAGGTTGCTGAGCAGGAGCCCCAGCTCCTGTCCTTGCCAACTACAGAACATTTGTTAACAATGTTTATTATCATAATGCTAAAAGTATGTTATTACAAACTTTGTATGAATAATATTTTTGTGCAAGTTACAGCACACAACAAGGTGTGCATTATAAAACAGCCTGTCTTTGGCTGAATGACTTAAGTGACTTGAAAAGTGGGATTTTTGTATTCATCCACACAAATGTATTCATACCATTAAAATTTTCCAAAACTAATTTATTTTGAATGGTGAGCGAGGTTAAAAAGGGAAAAGTGATTCCATATGGTCTCGTTGTGATGGAAAGAACTTCAAGCTAATGACTGGATTGTAATTTATAATCTATTCCCGTTTTATTATTTCAAGGCAGATATAAGTTTTGAGTATACTGTAGTTTAAGATGGAAACAATACTGCCTTGTGATCTTAAAGCGACTTATCTCCAGTGATGTGTTGAAAAACTTTAGTACTCCACATCCTGTCTATTTTCAGCTCATATAGTTCCACATAGTTTTAAAAAAAGTAGGCTGTTGATCAATGTTAGTTCATTCGATGTAGCAAAGAACAAGCTACTATGTACATTCTGCACTGTGATTAATTTGTCTTTCAGCTTCAGGTAAGCTGCAGAAAAAGAGAAATATGGAATAGCTAAATCAACAACTTTTCACGATTAGTTTCAAAGTTGGATGTGTGATCAGAGCTCTCTACTTAGGCTTTACAGTATGCAGGAAAGTAGGATAGGATGAAATGTCATCCCGCTCTAAGATGGATGTCTTATGTAAGGCAATGGATTAATCTGGTTGTGAATTCCTTTCCCCATTATCTATTGAAGGAGTCTATTTTGTTATTTCTGAGTGGATGTCTAATTTTTGCACAGTTGCCATTAGGTGAGCTGAATCCTACTCACCTTCCTCCCCCATGTAATGAAGTCAATTGCCAGTTAAAACTGAAGCTGGTAACAAATGAAACGTTAACATTATTAGTTTGTTATATATTATAGTGGTGTAATGCTTTGACATAAATAATGCCTTTACTAAAAAGCCAGAAACTCATTGCATGTAAAATCGGTGCCACTGTACTGAAGTCAATGGACTTCTGCTGATTTTATGTGAGCTGAAGATCTGGCCTGTGTCTGGAACTAGTGTGGAGGACGTTTTATGTTTGCCTTTTACTTTATTAGTGTCTCAAAAGCACACTGCAGAGCCGTATATTTGTGTCAATCACTTTTTAGAACTGGCATTTATTAATTGCTTATGAAGCATGTAGAAGGTTTGATAATTGATTGGTTGGCCCAGAAACAACTAAATAAAAATACAAAGCAGTTTTTGCCATCTGAGTGCTGGCAGGAATCCCAAACATTAAGTTCTAGTATATACCTCAAATAAAACTTGTCATATAACTACGAAATGCATAGAGAAGTACATTTCACTTATACTGTGTTGGCGTAACAGAGGGCAAAGTTCTGCTCTCCATGGAAAGGAATACAATTTCCTGATATCATTAATGTGGAAAGAGAACTTGGCCTCAATCTTCTTAAGCCGCCCTGTCTTTATTTTTTGTAAGCTACTGGTTGTCTTGGTCCATTGTGCTGGTCTGCACTTAGGCTTGAGACTAGAATAAGGAAGCTTTCCTGAGCATCAAGCAATGTAGTAGGTCAGTGATGTTTAGTTGATCCACATCTACTAGCATCAGAAAATATGATGGATTGCACTGAAGTGAAACCATCAGGTTCTTGAACTCAAGAAAGGAACCACTCTGTTTAAGAAAAATTTTAAACCACTGGATAAAATTATGTGCCAATTATGTATGAAACTTCTTTACCACTAGAATAAAGGAAGCCATAATTCTGTAGACTTACATTTTATTGAGTTCATCTGTTTTCATTTATAAATTGAATGTAAGAGAAAAAGAAATCTGTGCTGGTGGACAGTGAAATAATGCGGCTTCTGTACACTTGCAGTGAAATGAGCCAGAACCCATTGTTTCTTTTTTTGACAGGTTAAAAGAAGACTCAGAAAAGGCAGATCTATTTTACAAATGTTAGTCTTGAATAATGTGGTGGTTAATGTCAATCTTGAATATTACAGTTAATAATCAGCGTGCTGATTGTTAACAACATATTCAAGGTCCTTCTGGAAAGAGGAAATTTGGAAGGAAGACAATTATTTTAACAATTCTTCAGAGAAGAATTTAGACCAACCTATAAAACTCCATTCTTGGGGCACAGTTTTTTTAATTGCCTCGAAAATTCCTAAGGATCTAATTTCATTATGTAGGATGTTTAAACTTGTCCTTTTGTGTGGAGCCTTTTAAATTTAAATACAACTTAGATCTAAAAAATGAGGAGACATGGGTTATTTAGTACATAGAAAAAATATTTAAGCTGGGACAATAAACCAAGAGATCCAAAAAGTACCCTGGTTAGAGCTCTGCTGTTGCATCTAGCTTGGAGACTTGCTAGGTGGAAAAGGGGAATATTTTTTAAGATAGACAGACTCATTGATATTAACTTCTTGAGAATGATAAATATATATACTATTAAATCTCACTCCTATTTGCTACTCAACAGTAATCTTATATTACGTCAAAGTCTGAAAATTAATCACTAGAGTAAATCATAATTAGGATAGCAGCTGGTACAAACAGGAATGAAGTATGTAGTACACCTGTCACTAATGAAGAATTAATTTCTCTGAAGTATATTAATCTAAGTATGAATATATAGCTTCCTAATTGAATTTATGGTTTACAGAGTACAGGATGAATATATTCTAAAGTATCCCCTTAGATCCGTTTAGTAGTAATTAGGACTGTGAGGACAGGCTTGTGGTATTTTCATTGCATCATTAAAATGAAATGATTAGTTAAGTAGTCTGGTACCAGAGCCACACCAAAAGGATAGTGTTACCTTAAAAAAAGGGAGTTTTTCTACTTCAAAGAATTAGTAAATCAGTGACCAAAATATTGCTTTTATGCATGTGTGTAGATATAAATATATTAATTACATAGAATCTGGAAAAGTATATTACTGATACTAAACATCAAAAGTAAATAGCATTCATATTTTAAAATGTGTGTAATCTGTCACTTCCCTGCAAATTCCCTGAACCTCCTACTTGATAGGTCCAAATTTCAGTAAATTTAAGTGAAATCATAGTATTTAGCTATTAGCTAAAAACTGCTGCGATACTTTTAGTTTTTTATTACGAGAGGGTCTGAGCTTCAGTGAACATCTGAAGATGGAAAGGATCTTCTAGAGTTGGGCTGTTGTCTGTGGCCATTTCAGTCTGAATTGTGGGCATCACCTTGTTGACAGGAAGTGCTGTATTTTGTAGTGATGTGGTGCAGAGCGAATGGTAATGGTCCAGTTTGGTTGTGGGTTGTTTTTTTTAATTTTAGGATAATTATATTTGTCTTAATTCTGCCCCCAAGCCTGTTACCTTGGAACAGTTCCTACATAATGTTTTTCTGAATGCGATCAAAACCTTAAACCCTAAACCCATCACTTTGTTGCAATTTAAGACTTTATTCAGAGTAAGAAGTAGTAAAACTTCCACAGAATCAGCTGGAGGCTGAGGGGGAGAAGCTGTTTCTAGCCAAAACACAGATGTATTTTGCCACTTAATTTTCAGTCTCAGTAAGACACATGTGGACTAAGGAGTTTACATGAATGCTGTTTACATGTATGTTTAAGCAAGTAAATGACTGTGACTTCAGCACAGGACGCTTCACTCTGGTGTTGGTGGCACCAGCGGAAGTGGCACAAGCCAACAGTACCAAAGAGGACTGAGAACCTTTGGCAGGCTGTGGCTTGTCCTTGGTGCCATGTCTTCACAGAGATGCCCATCAAAACTCCTGGTAAGCCTTCCCTCTCTCTGTGGAAATATATGAAAGGCAAACAAACTGAGCCTGTGAAGAATCGTGGGACACAAAATTGTGAAAATACAGACTCAGAAGAAAGCAAAGACTGATCTAAGATCAGGCCCAATCCTGAGTGAGAGGCAAATAACCTTGTTAATGAAAAGTCGCTTTGAAGAAACATGCAACTTTCTCATATTTTTCTCTTTGTGGTAGAAATGCCCTACGGATGCTAAATTTTGGCTTCCTGCTCAGGTCAAAGAGTAGTAATGCTGCTCAGGCAAAACTCCCAAAAGATGTGTCCAATAAAAATGTATTACTTTCTTGGATCGCTTTTCACTGACTTAACAGAGATATAGGTGACCTAATATACATGAGCAGTATAGGTCTGTTTGCTTCTCTGCAGTGTTCAAAATGAGTCTTCTAATAGCTGTCATAAATTACATGTACCTGTCCTGCACCCAAAGGCTGTCTAACAGCAAGAGTTTAGTCAGAATTAGGGTTGTTCCAGTTATTTCTCCTTTTTCCTTACCTCATGACCAGCAGGTGGGATGTGAGGAAATACAGGAGTCATTATCCATGCCCTTGAACACCTGAGAGCTCCTTTGCAAAGGTGAGCCATCTGTTTACAACACAAAATAATATTAAGTGATTGTTTTTCAGCAGCAGAGTAGCAATGGGCAACTTTTAAAAGGTCAGAATGACAGCCTGTATTTCACTACCATGGGAAAGCCATCAGGCAATAATTTAACCTGTATGCCCCTACATACACGTATGCAAGTTCCATATTGTATTACAAATCTGTCACCTACTCTCTATTTCCCCAGACAGTCTTTTTGACTCATAAACTGTGTTTTCTTTAAAACGGTGGCCTGCATAATTCTCTGTGGAGACAGGGGAAAGGAAGAGGATTCCAGGGAATTGTTTCCAGAGTGCTTGTGTATATAAGAATGCTTAAGAAAGTGAGGGTGAATTTATTTAAGATAGAGAAATAAAACACAAAGGACAACATTCGATGGATGTCCTTGTGGAATTAAGATGATGGTAGAGTATGCCACCAGGGTGCTAAAAATACTCCCCTCACAAGGTGTGCAAATGTTGTTTGATGCATTTTTCTTTAAACCTTTTTGCTTAATCACTTTAACTTTCCTGAATGAAGCAGATGCATGTGGCTAATTCAGACAGTGGATCACTGCTCCACTTTTGTGGTGATAGTGTGAGGCTTATTTGTGGCTTAATTTCGTCATGTGAACAGAATGGGAAGATTTGTTTGTTTTGGTTTGGTTTTTAATTTTAATGAAAAACAAACAAAACAAAAACAAACACAAAAATCCCTTTTACTCCAAAAGTGAAAGTTGCATGTGAAGACAGTTATGCTATTCCCATAACCACTGTGTTAAATATACCTCTCTTAAATAGACATGGTACTGTTACACTCTATAGATTTACTAACTGAGGCTTCTGCAATCTCAGCATCATTCTCATTGTCCATTGTAAAACTAGTGTGAGAAAGTTTGGTCTCTTACTAAATGAAGTGTCCTTCAGGAGGAGCTGTCCTAGGAAACTTTTCAAGAAACAAAAAACGTAAAATGGAACTTTCTTTTAAATTTTCTTCAAATACCACTGAATCAATAACCAGTGCTATAAGAAATTATGTCTGCTCTAATGTGAGTGCCCAACTTTAAAAGATGCAATACTGATATTTTTTTTTAATGTATTACTGTGCTATCCAATTTTTCATTAGAGAAAAAAACAGTTCCACAAAAATATGCATGTTTTTCTACTTTATATTCTAAAACAATTTGTAAGGCTAGAGAGAAAACAAAAATGCAAGTTGCTGGTGTTTGTTTTTTTTTTTAATTTAGTGTACCAGCCCAAATATATAGTAACGATTTTATTTAATAATTTTGTATTGATGCAGTTGTTTCTTCAACTGGGTTAACTATTTTATTCCTAATGTAGGATAGCCAAAATTTTATGGTGTTTTTAGGAAATAGGAAAATTGGAATGTAAGAAAATTTGAAAAAGATATATTAAAAGACTGCGTCTTTAAGGGGATTCTTTTGTTTTTCCTGTTCATCTCATAGTTATTCTGTTTTATAAACATGACCTTTAAAATCTTATCATGAAGTTCATATCCAGATCAGTTTATCAAACTCTGGTTTTAGTTACCAATTTGATTTGGATAATCCAGAGATGTGGCATCATCAGCCTGATATGTGTATGGCCCTAAAAGCAAATGCTGCATTGCTTCAGAATTTGCAGTTTGCTGTGTCTTTGTGCATGTAATGAAAAGCGTGTAGCAGACTACAGAACTATGTACTTTTGCAGGGCCCAGACAACATGATCTTATCAGGATGTGATTATCCATACTGTCAGGATTGTAGATATCAACAGTAGCTGTATTTTCCTGTGAAAGACTGGAAGGGGCACTGTATTCACAAAAGCATCTTTGGTATTTTAAAGATGGCTGCAGCTCATTTTAAATAAACCATGTAAGTTGTATTCTGCTTAATAATACTGATGATTTCTGTTGTTGACATTCTTGGACAATATTAATTCTCAAGAAAGAAAATCGATTACATGTCCTATACAGGCATTAGGAAAAAGTGTTTCTAGTGTCTTCATCACCAAAGACTGGATAAAGGTGGGTTCATGTAGTCACTTTCAGTTTTCTCCCCATTATTTTTAAAGTGAGGAGATATTGTAAACCTTATTTAGGATAAAAAAATTGATGATTTTTGAAGAACTTGTAGTCATTTGAAGGTTTAATTAAAACTGATCTGAATCTGCAATTTTTCTTTTCCTGTTACACTCCTGTAGTTGTTAGCAAATCCATTTGAAAATAATCTTTTCTAGTTCTGTGGCAGCCTTTGCTCCACAAGGGGGAAACTTCAGGATCCTTTCCTGTAAGCCACAATAGCTCGAGTTATTAGTATTCACTACATGCATTATGTTTCCAGTGAATATTTCTCTTTTGTCTTCTATGTTTGGTTTTATTGTCCCTCTCCATTTTCTGTGTATAATGTTCATTCTTGTCTAAGTACAGGAAGAACTAATTATTGTTATAGTATTTCAGTTAGGTGATATTGTATATCAAGGTATATTAGGCATTTAGGAAATACCACAGATAGATGTTTAATGGCTTGTCTGCCCTGGCATTTTGTTCTTGTAGGTTGTAGACAGCCTGGCCACCTTCACTTATGCCTGTGATCTTTGAGAAGCTTGTATTTTTAGTTGAGGAATGGCTAATGTTCTTCATAGATATTTCAGACAGAGCTGTTTAGTGCAGACTCTTAAGATATTTGTGCCCTTGTGTTCTCTGTTCAAGTAATAAAATATAATTAAACTTTGATAAGGACTTAGCCACAGAAATGCTTATGGATTAATTAAGACTAGTGCTTTTTCAAAATATTTTGATTTGTAAACTACTACACTTTTTCTACAAAAGCTGACAGACTAGTGAAAATTTATTTTTTCAAGGCCTTTAGAAGTAGACCATTGATTACAAATTTAAGACACCTATTTTCAAGTATTATTAACTGTCCTTCCTAAAATGACAATTAATAGAATTCTCATAACAATATTCAACTGTAAACCTCACACTTGTCCTATATTTTTCTCTTGTTGTCACTTCTGTCATTACCGTGGCTGTTATGGTGTTCTCTTCATCATGGCTTCCTCTCCATCATCTCTCCTGTTTACGAATTGTACTAATATCTTTTTAAGATAATTTTTTTGCCTCTCTCTCTCCCTGTCTCTATTCTTCTGTCTCTTACCACATCACATTCAGTCTCATGGCCCTCAGCTGTCAAGAATCCCATTGCTTTGCTTCCTTCTTTTGGGCTGCTGTTGCTTTCTGGTGTGTACTGTTCCGGTGTGTACAGTCCTTCTTAAGTCTTATTTTCTTTCTATGTGTTTAATGCTCCAGGCCTGAAACAATCCTTCAAGAATCCTTTTTTCCAAACTCCTTCTAGAGCTTCACTTGAGGAACAGGAGTACTTCTTTTCATTAACTACTCCTCTGTGCATTTTCTTATGTCTCATAGGCGATATGCTTTTTGGCAAAGGGATTCCAGTTAATGGTGCCTAAATTATTGATGGTGTTGCTAGCTCTCAGTTGTATGTCCTGTAAAATCTGATGCTTCAGTAAGACCTTCAACTGTTGAACGTGACAGATTTGAGAATTATGTCAACTTCCATATTAAACCAATTATTTTCCTAGAAATTATGGTTGTGGAAAGATTTGCGTTAAAAGCTCAAGAATGAGAAAGCAAAAATAAAACAGCCTAATATAACTTTTAAACATTTTTAAAGTTAATGTAATGAATTTTGGAGCCTAATTGTTTTGGATGTTGGGGATTTGAAAAAACCGTCTTTTGTCAAGACTTTTTATACTAAGAGGTGATTAATAGTTAAATTTTGCATTTTTGGTGGGTTCATATGAAAAAGAGATGCATTTCAGAAAGCTCTCTTTTTGCCAAACACAAGTTTTCCATTATCAGTACAGAGGTACCTGGATGAACTTCACTGTTTTTGATAGGCAGGTGGTCAGACTGCTTGTTCTGACATTCCCTTCTGACTTAAACCCCTATGAAATGGAGTTTATAGTGAGTATAGGAGTCTTTGTTCCTGAGTGGCATGGTTTTATTACTGTCACTCAGTCATGAATATGAGCCTTTTCATTTTCCATTTTTGTACCTTATCTTTCTCGGGAGTTTCAGCTTTGCTTGTCTGATTCCAAATATTTACAGTTACATTAATTTGGCGGGGAAGAGAGAGGTGCAGAGGACAAATGTTAGTATTTGTATTTCTTTTCACAATAGGGATCACAAGTTTTGGCCGTAGGCTTTAACTGGGTTGTCTCATTTGTGGGGTAAAGGAGGGGTGGATCCCTAATATCCTGCATTTC
>VWYH01007307.1:579024-611731 GCA_013399365.1 Pampusana beccarii | reverse complement strand
TTTTTGTACCTTATCTTTCTCGGGAGTTTCAGCTTTGCTTGTCTGATTCCAAATATTTACAGTTACATTAATTTGGCGGGGAAGAGAGAGGTGCAGAGGACAAATGTTAGTATTTGTATTTCTTTTCACAATAGGGATCACAAGTTTTGGCCGTAGGCTTTAACTGGGTTGTCTCATTTGTGGGGTAAAGGAGGGGTGGATCCCCAATATCCTGCATTTCTGAAGTCAGAGAAGACACTTTACAACCCCACATTGGCTAAGGTTTTTCTGTTTCTTTGAAAAATCTCAGGCGAAAGAGAGCATCCAACTATCCGTGCCAGATACAGTGTTATCTTGGTCAATGTGTCACCAGCCAGACTTAAGCAGTCCACAGGCTCTTGTAAATTAGGCTCTAGTAAATTAGCATCTCTGGCTGTTGTAGCAAAAGAGTTGTGAAACTCTTGAAATTTTCCTCTTTTATCAGCCAAGATTTCTGGCCTGAAGGATTAGCTAGTCTTTTTTCTGTCAGTAATCATGTCACCTTTTAACATGCAACAGCAACTGTCTTCACTCAAAGATTTATCACATAAAATGGTTTTGCTGTATTAAAAACTTCATTTGAGTGAATATTTAGCTCATGATATCAAGGACTGTGATTCACAATCTAGTGTAGAAAATGAGAAATTATGCTGCAATAAAGTGTTTTTTATTCACAAGATGTTTTAAGCTTTATTATGTTTTTCTGAATATATGTACTCTGGAGTCTATACAGATAACCCTGTTTTAACCTCTAAATATAGTACAACGGTAACACAGAGCATTTCATCCCGGGTACAAGTAATCTAGCAACAAAAATGCCTGTGTTACAAGGTTTGAGTTCAAATGTTCAAGGGTAGAATTGGCTGTAATGGTATATCTGTGAAAAAAATAAGCCTGTGGTGAAGTTGGAACCCCAGTGCCAAAGCACAACATATAATTGGGCCTAATTTTTTCCATATGTATCAACAAAAACAGTCTTTGCTTCCATGAGAGATGAAAGCTTCCCTTTCTGTCATATTTTTATTTTGTATATAATTCCTAACTCTTTATAATTTCATAGGCTTTTTAAAAAAACATGCCTAGATTTAGGGAGAGATGAGCTGTCACCCTGGATTTGAGTTTGTATTTCTAATAGAAAAGCCTTTTTTGGTGGGGAAGGGAAAACACGACTATTTCCCCTCCCCTGCCAAAAGAGCTACTATGTTAAAAACGTTCTACAGTGCCTGTGAACTATCCAAGTTGGCATGGAACAATCTATTTGTGAATTGATTTAAATACCTCATTTAAAATAAATAATCTAGTGGAATTAGTGTAATAAATCTTCATAGAATAAGCTTACTATTTATATAAGGTCAAAGAAGTGTTAAATACATTTCTGTTCTGTTGACAATGCATGGTGGTGTTTTTCCCTCCTTTCAGTTTTATGCCAAGTCCCAAATAAAAGATACATATTTTCCTTATGCATTTGTTCTGTTGTTTAATGTGGTATCTTTCTAGATAATCTTTCTTCCTCCTGTCTTCGAGTTCAGCTAGTATGTATCTGAATACTGTAGAAGACTGACAGTGTAAATTATATTTTACCTATATTAAATTATATTATTTTATGTTCTGCAAATTCATTGTTATCAGGATTGTTGAGATATTCTCTGCATTGTATTTTAGCTCCTGTAGAACCTTAAAGGTTTATGCATTCAGTAAAGGCTGAAGAAAAGCTTTGGTATCTATCCCTGGCACTTGGGTTTGCTCGTAAATGCAGAGAGGCACAAAGACACTTGTTTGCTTTCTGATACAACATAAAGCCAGTCAAACCACCAAGCTGAGTATCCCCAGCCCCTGGCACGTGATGTTGATGTGATGGCTGCAAGATCCAAGTGCTTTGCAACGTGCACATTTATCTCTTGCCACACCGGTCTGCTCTCCCGGTTTGTGTGGTGGCAGCCACTGAGACTCCAAGTGTTTGACAGCGTTCAGAACACGGTTAGTTAGGGCTCTGCATGCTGCTTAAACAGCCTTTTTGTGTGTCTAAGGGAGGAAAAAAAAAGGTAGACTTCATAGGAAAGTCTCACAGGATGCCAGTGGTACCTTGCTGGTTTACTAGTTCACCTCACTTCAACTCTAGTTATATCTAGAATTTGTTTTGTAACTTATCCCTTCCCCAACTGATTCCTTGGAAGTGAAGGGACTTTTTTTTTTTTTTGGCCTTACAGCTATACAGAGTTTAAAACATTTTGCTCTAGATGTGGTTATTTTGCTAGAGGCAGAGTTGAAAGTTGAACTGGCAATGGAAACAGATGTCATTGAAGTGACACTTGCGTTCCCCATATTACCAATTGTGCAGAACTTAGATGTGGATGTGAGTTAAAGCCATCTTGGCAGCTGTTCCTCATGAGCTGTTATGTGTCCTATACAGATAATGTACATAGCACACTGCACCTTTCCAAAACTATTTTATATGTTAATTTTCTGTTTGTTGCAAGGGGGGGTGGGAAAGGAGGGGGAAAAGGCAAGCACTTGAGAAAGATGAAGCAGCATTTTTCCTCTTCCAATGCAGCTAGAAAATATCTAGCTAAAATCAAGAAAGGCAGTTCTTGGTTGCAGTAACCTGTGTTTCCATGGATCCCCACTGATGTATTTTTGTAGAAGCAGTCTTACATATTTTTGCTCCTGGTTAAGATTCTGCAGACAAAGCAGGCAGCTCAGAAGAATAAAGCAAAGAAAGCTTTTCTGCTTTGTTCTTGTTTCAGGTCAGCCAGAGACACATTCTCTTGGACACTAGGTGACCCAAAATCCCAGGGCTCTCCTGTAGCAGCAGAAATCCTTTTGGATTTCTTCCAAAGGGCTTCTTTGAACCTTAATGTAGGTCAGCCATCTTAGAAATAGGAGCTGCTGCTTACGGTGTTCACAGCCTCCAGGTACAAGCCTTCCTTCTTCAGTACTCTGCTCTTGTCAGTTGATTTATTTTATTTTTTTAATATATATATATTTTTTTTTTTTTTCCCAAGCTCTGGGCTGGTTCTGCTTACTGTTACTGCATCCATTCTCCATCTGGACCATGCAGACCTCTAAAATCCCCACACTACTACCCTCACCTCTAAGTACTGGGATATCAGGAGTGACAAGCCTGTGTGCCTGCTTCAGGCTTGGATCAAACATGCTACTGACCTGCTCATAGCATGTCTCCTGAAAACCCCCTGCTAGTCCAGGACCCCTTCTGACACCTAATAGACATATTCCTCCTGCTCAGTTATATCTAATAAAATGTACCATGAACTAGATACATCTCTTCTATCACTTGCTTTGTTGACAGCCACTGGTTTTATCTGCCTGCCTGAAGCGTCTATGTTTGTCCTCTCACTTAATTTCTTCCACGCTGTCCTTTCAGACTTCCAGGTCTACTTGTGCTTTTCCTGCAGCTGCTCCTATCTAGTTATCTCTCACTTACCTTCCTATTTTGGCAGTGTGTTTTTATTCCAGCCTCTGAGCCTCCTCTTCATAAACTCCGTCACTTTGGACTCCTTTTGCTTTTTCAAATGGGATGTCTTAAGCCAAAATTTTAGGAATGTAATTCTGGCCCTACTCAAGTCAACTGGCTGAGGATTTTGCTATCTATCTCTTTGTGTAGTTTTTATTTTTATTTTTTTTTTTTTCCCCCCCCATGTGTTTGGGCACTATTTGCATATATAATTGTTACATATGGATCTGTCTCATAAAAGAAAAATAAGTTGAAATTACTCCAGTCTCTGTATAGTCAGATGATTGATATATGACCGGTATAGACTAACAAAAAGAACATTCTCCAACGTGCATATTGCTTTGATTACTGAGGTTTTTAGAACGTCCAAACGCTGTACAAAATGAATAACAAACTTCAGATGTTTGAAAAGTTAACTCAATAGAAGTCAAGGAAATAATGCTTAGTAGCAACTTATTACAAAGAGTTCATATTTTTCTATTAATGGAAAATGACACAAATATGCCCTTAGGCCAGGTCAGTATTTGTATTAGTAAGTGACCAAAACTGTGTGTCAAGGCACTCACATACATACTAATCACTTGCATTTGTAACTCCTTCCTCCGTCTTCCTGGCAAAATATCAGCATTAGGAAGTTGTGACTAATGGTAAGAAGAAAGACCATTGAAACACTTATCTTAATAGGCACTATATCAGTACAATCTTTGAGAGTGCCAAAGAAAGAATAAAATACAGTTTGATTAACCTAAATAAGATAGAGTGTGAATGAAGCAGGCAGTTCCTTTCAAATATAAGTGAAAGTGACCAAAAAAGCTCACACAGAGTTTGCTTTTATTACTTATTATTTTTTATTGCATTTGTTAGGAACATGAACGGTTTATGTACTCATTCCTTCAAGACAGAATCAGTTTTGTGCACATACAGGCGTGAAGGAAAAGCAAGTCTACAGTGTTCATCTGTTTTGATTTTAGGATATTTTTACTCCTTTCAAAATCTAATATTTCTGGATAAAATTTACATCCTCTGTTCCCTTGTTTAAAAATAAGGGTGGGGGGTGTTTTTGTTTTGAATAATTAGTTATGGCGTCTGATTGTATAAGAATTGCTCTATTGTTTGGACAGTATGACAGCCTCTTGTGTTTTAAGGATTTTTTTTTTTTCAGGCAAATGGCTTTTGAGAATGGCAGCATTTCAAGATTATGAAACTGCCGCTGATGGTAATGGTTCTGTGATAATTAAACTGTCCGCAGTCTCTTTTTATTTTTTTTTTTTGTGAAACTGAGACAAGGGTAGTTGTGATTTCATCAAAGGCTTTGTTTGAGGTCTGGCAGCTGGCAAGGCAGAGCCCTCTGCTAGCAGACTGAGTACCATCCTGAGGAGTGTTCACTATACATTTCCTTCATCAGCTGCATATTCATCACATTTCATCTTTGCCCATCTCGTAACAAGACAAGTCGACTTCTTGGTGTTCTTTGTTGACAGAGTAGCCAATTTGTCCTCTTAGTAGTAATGTATTAATATTGGCTTTTGGAGGCTTTTAAAGCTGAAGGTAGGGACCACATTCTCCTTGGGAGTTTCATTCTTTGCATGGCTATTTTTGTAAGAAAGCACAGGAACCCAAACACGCCCTGATATTACAGGTGAGTACCTAAGTTATAAAATACATTGTGTCCCTGCATTAAAAATAAAAAAGGTTTCTCCTCTTATTTAAGAGAAATGTATACCTCATTCTCCGTAGAGACCTGCAAAAGCCTATGTGTCTATCTTTATGCAATTGTGTAATTCCCTTTAATGCTTTAGGACTGGTCAAGAGTTTAAAGTTAAGGGTGATCACAGGTTCTCATGACTGGACCAATGCCGAGGGAATTTTTAAAACTGCTTTTCTGTGTGTGGTTGTTCCATGTAGACAAGAGATTATTTACTGTTTTCTGGAAAAGCATTCTTGTAAATGGAGTCTCTAGAGATTCATGGAGGCAAAGCTTATATAGCCTGGCACATAAACTTTTTTCAGATCAGTGGTGACATATTGTTGTTGAGACAGTACATTTATTTACAGCTCAGTTGGTACCCTCACGTTAATAGCATTGGACTTGTGGGCACTCAGAACCTCATGGACTCAGGTCCTTCTGCTGAGGATATTGCTCAGCTCTTGTTCTGTCCCTTTTTAGAAGTTTTTTTTTTCATTCAACATTGTTTATTAACACAGTCTAATGATATCTGAATATAAGATGGAGAGCCAACAGACAGAAGGTGAAATACAATTTAAAACCTACTTATGGTGTGATGCTTATAATACACTTGATAATGGAGGTAAATGATAGACTGTGACAGCTCTCTGTTACAAGAAATGTCTCATTTGGTAGCCGTATGGTCTCTGTTGACTCATCTGTGTTGTGCTTGGGATGGGATTCTGTTGTGGTGGGTACCACACAACTACTGCCTGTTCTTGGGTTTGGTGGCACTTCTTCCCTGGCAGAGGAAACAGAGTCTGCTGAGAGCTAGCTTAAAGGGGAAGACTGGCAATTTGGAGATATGTTAAGGAAAGACATAATTGTAAGTAGAAAGTAAATCTGGGCAAATTCCACTTCTAGTGAAGAAAAGTTAAAAGGAGGACAGCATTTGTACTAGGAGAAATGTTTTGAAGAACTTGGGTGAAAAGTAAAACAGGTTAAGGAAAATGAAGGGGATTAATACACAGGAAATAGTGTGATTCAGGGTTTGGATGACTGGGGAATGTGGAAGTCGGTAAACACTTAACAGAGCTTAATAGGTGAGTTGTAAGATATTGAAAACTAAGATTGAGAAAGAAATTAAGTAGTAGTCAAATACTGGAAAACAATGAGCAAGACAAAAGGTCTTTAAGGCTATTTAAGATAAAGGTCTAAAGTGTTTGTGAGTACAGCACTAGATAGGTAATATGTTTTTCTGGCTTAATTCTCACAACTCACTAGCTGAGGCCCTTTACAGAAGTCCTGTAGTGTAGAGTTACGTGAGATGACTGAGCTGGTCTAGGATCACTTCTTGCTGGAAAGAGGAGATTGTTCTCCTTTCTTCCTCCTGCTCCTGCCCCCAAAGCTCTGGAGCCCAGCCTCCGTCTTGCCCATGTGCTAGCACTTTGTTCCCTAAACCACCAGAAAAATACATGTTTGTACAGTTTTTGCTGGTGTAGCTTTGCTTGGGGTTATATGTTGATTCAGTTGTGAAGTCAGATGGGCCTTGGCACTAACACAAGGAAGGACTGGGAACAGGCAGCTGGAGTAAGAAACAGTGGATAAGACAGAAGTTAGAGTGGGAGCAAAGCTTGACACCGTTGTCCATTAGTGGCTCCTTAGAGCAGCTGTCTTACCTGTCTCTATGCCGTGGCTGCAGTTTTACAATTATCCGGATCATATTTAAGTTCGAGCTCATGTTGAAGGGAATGGGACCTGTGCTTGCCTCTAAGCCATGTATTGTCCCTGCCTTGTGGTGGCACCACAAGTGCCTGCATGGCACTCCTAGCTGAGCTAAGAGACACTTAGCAACCTGACAAAAGAAAAGAGGTTTATTTTCAGCTGGATCCATTCCCTGATTTGGCTGTGTGAGCCCTATTTGCAGGGACCCAAGAGGAGGGAGGAGAAGGAAGGGTGGGCCTTCATTCTGGGCTGCAGCCCATACTAGATGAGCTTCAGCCAAGGGTGAAGCCATGCCCATAGGCTTTTCTGGTCCCTGCTGCTTTAGATTCTGGTTCTGTGACATGGATATAGTCTTACTTGCCCAGAGGGAAGAGAGTTGTAAATAAAGAGGCAGTTCATAGAGATATGGTAAAGCTTTTTTGGGTGGAAGGTGTTGTATAAATACTGTTTGTATTAAACTGAAAAAACACTGTTTAAAATTTCAGGAATAGCTGTGGGAAATAATTTTAGGTCTGTGTAAGTTATGCATGTTATTTTAAAAGAGGGAAAAATACAAAAAGAAAAGTTTTAGCAGAGCAAAGGACAGCTAGGGTGTTACAGTAGTACAGAAGTTTTGGATATGCAAAATAACTAGGTCTGAGTTCTTTAGGAAAGAAGGGGATCTTACTGAAATAAGAGTGAGGAATTCCACTTAAAATGTGTGTAATTTTTAAGAGAATTGAAATAGTGAGTCCATAAGGTTTGTTTGAAGTAGAGTCTGGGGCAGAAAACAAGGAGTTATGGACAAAATTTGAGAAGTACTATGTATGCAAGAAATGGATGAGAAATTGCTGTTTTATAAACATGGTTATTAATATTGTATGGCTTCCAGAGAGAAGGCAACAGAGAAACAACGGATACAGTTTTCAAAAAAGAGATGGAAAGGCGTTTGAAAGAAAATACAGAGTGAACGTGTGCAGACTTCAATTAGAGGAATGTCCTACGTGTTTTTTTGGCTTTTCTATATGGAAATCTCTGTATGGATGGTTCCTGGTCCATGGTGGTGGACAACACAGGAAATTATGCCAGACTCTGGGAGAGGCATTTTACCAGGGAGGTTGCAGCATGTAGTTTTTTTGGTGTATATGGTCTAGCAGTCACCGAATTTCACCTTTATGGTTGCATTGAAGTAGAGAGTACCGCATTTTGATCAGTCTCTAGACTGGTGGGTGTTTATTTGCTCACTGAATTGCACTTTCATATTTGGGCAACGTTTGATGTGTTATACTATCTTGCCTCATGTGAGGTATTATTTTGGTTGATGTTATTGTGTTCTCTCAAAAGAATACATACATATCTTCTGTGTTCTTAGTCAAACCAAGCATATATTTTTATACACAGATGGCAATTACAGTGTATATATAGGCCAAAGATTGGGACTTCCTTCCTTTTGACCACAGCCTTCTCTGTTCCGGTATAGTTACCTCATAACATTAAAGTAGTCATAAGCAGTCATGCGTACTCAAGGTTAAAAATGGTTTCTCACAGTAGTGTTATACAACCTGTAACTAGATGCCAAACCCCCAAAGTGCACTGAATCAATAAAAATTCCTTTTGGTCTGCATTGAATAAAGTGGTACTGAAGTGGAGTAGCCGTACCGTTTTATGTACCCATATCCCTCGGCACTCTCTGGCAGGTGACAGGGTTGTAGCATTCCTCCCCTCAGTTCCAGTCTGCAAAGGAAATAAATGGTGAGGGGCAAATCTCAAAAGAATTGAAAGCTCCCTTTCTGCAGTTTTTCTGTTTAGCATATTTATTCATATTGTTTTGATTTGGAAACTGAACTGGGAATTTCATGAGAACAAGTATTTTCATGAGTTTTCTGGGATTTAATTACCTTCTGTTTGATAGAAGTTTTACGTGTTGTAATATGATTTTAATAATGCTCCATGTTTATGCTTTTTAGAAATGTATTTCTTATGTAGTCTTCAACTACATGTCTTATAAAAGGCTGCCCTTTGCAAGGGAACAGAGTAGTTTGATTATGATCTTTTGAACTTATATATAGTAATATATATATATATATTTCCTTTTTTTGAGACAGACAATTCTCTGAAGTGTCCTAGTTTTAGACATAAAAAACCCTGTGTCCCTGTGTTATTCCAAAGACAGTCACAGAGACTGAGGAGAAAATCCCATCTCTCCAGCTATTGTTTTCTTCTCTGAAAGCTCTTGTTTCTCCTGTCTGTATAATCAAGATGATGGTACTTTCAGCTTGCATTTTCATTTCAGCTTTTTATTGCTCGATGTAGTTAGAGACTGGAGCTTACTCTCCAGTAACAGTTGATTGCTAATTCTGGAACTGTAGATTCACTGAAGATCCAAGACCTGGTTATTTTTTGTCTAATAAAGTTGTCTGTGTAATGGATCACAGATAAAAAGATAACTATGAGCGTCGAGAGTAGTGTGGTTTGAAATATTGAGTGCCTTTTTACGCAGAGGTAAAGTTGAGGCTTTGTCTTTTGTAGTTATAAAATGGTTGTTCCAATTGAAGGTGAAAGCAGGAATTGTAAAATTGTCTTAAAAATTAAAACAAAAATAAAAAATAAGTTGACTGAAACTGCAGAAAACCTCGCTCTGAGGGAAGATTTATGTAGGTTTTCAGTTTGTCTGAATTGCTTCACTTACCCTTAGAAATACTAATAGTACTCTGGATTTCTATAGCACCTTTCATCTGGGAACCTCAAAGCACTTTACAGGCATTAATTTAATTAAGTTTCACAGCACTCCTGTGAGCTAAGTAATGTTTAAATAAGGATCACTTCACCCAGTGCAGAAACGGAGCCACCCCTGGGGTGGAATGTGATAAGTATTTAATAGTACATAGCAACACTACACAACAGTTCAGGAGAGAGTGTGAAGAAAATAGTGTATCCTACTGAGACTGCAGGGTGAATCTTGTTAGACAGCATATCTGTTTGCGTGTTACTTTTCCTTCTTAGCTGTAGGTTAAATTCCACCACCTTTTTGATGACTGCGAGGGGTTAGGAACTTGCTTCTAGTTCCCCCCCAAACAATCTTTGCCTAACCATGACAGCTCAAAGTGCTGTGATGCTATGTTCGATGAGGTGTCCCCTCTAAAAACACTGTGTCTGTTACATTCATGCTTTGATAGTGATTTAAAGAATGGAGCATATCATCTGCTCTGCCATCACTTGTGGACTGGCAGCACCTTTTTCTTCCCTGGAAGCTTACCATGCAAGTACCACACTGGTCCATTCCAGTTGTGTTTGTAAGATCTGATGGGATCATGGCATGAGGTACAGTTATCCTCTCAAATCATGTCATGGTGCCAAAAAAAAAGATAGACTGCTATTTTTATTAGCTGATTTATCTTTTACATTCAAAACTGAGCTAGTGTATTGAATCAACTTTTACCAAAGCTGTAGACCCACAACAAAGCATTTTTCGATTGTCACTTTTTGAGTGCTGTAGAATACAAACATGCCTGTTTGTGGCTAATTTGCTTTGAAGGGTAGCAGGTTGTGGAATTTTAACTTTCAACGTGCCCTGCTTGACTTTTACTAAAATGAGAAAACATAACTGAGGTGGAGAAAGGGCGAAGGGACTCATGCCATTGGTGCTTAGTACTTGCTTTGGCAATCTGAGTTGGGACATTCATAGGTCAGCAATACATTAATTACTGAAAGCAAAGGGAATTTCTTTCCTACTGTCTGCAATGACGACATTATCTTGAGATTAAAAGAAATTGTTGTAATAACTCTTTCTTTCTGTTTCTGTCTTTTCCATCATGTTTTACATCTCATTTGTATATGTTTTGTTTTACTAACCCATCCAGATGCTAGGTGTACCAATTGAAAAAAAAAAAAAAAGTCACCTTCTATGTTTAACATTCTTCATATGCAACTATCATTTTAAATTGCCTTCTCTTTTCTAACATGACACAGAAAATCTCCTGTCTTGTAAAGTAAGTACTATATAGGGAATATAATGAGAAATTCTGTTCTGTCCTAACCAAGGGGCAGGTGGTTTCCATTATAAGCTCAGCTGGAGCTTCCTTCGACGCCAGCAGCTTCCCACAACTGAAATACTCTACTCATCTCTGCCCTTTTGGTGGGGAATGTGCAGAGGAAGTGGAACACGGCCCTGACAGATAAAGGATTACTCAAATGGCTTCTGTCACAGTTTGGGGATTAGGTTCAGTTATGAATCCATATATTTTGTGAGTCCTGTTTGTACTTGTGACAGTCATGAATGAGGACGTTCTGCTGGCAGGAATTTGGCACCTGAGGAGCGGTGGTGGAAGCACTGTGTCTGGAATGGTGCAAAAAAGCCATCTAGCCATTTTGGTGTTGTGTGTCTCTCACCTGCTGGAACAATGGGGTCCTTTGCAAACAGAAGTGTTGTCCTTACCTACACTATCTCCTTCCAGACCTGCTGAGGGAGGGAAGAGTACATGACTGGAAGGTTTTTTGGAACAGGGTCTGGCTGGGGTGGAAAAAACCTAGTATATCCAACTGTGACCACTTAGCCAAAGAAGGACAAATTCCTACTTAAAGTAGGAGATCAGTGTGCAGAGGTGATGGACTTATCAACAACTTAGAGGATCTATCAGAAAATGGAGAGGGGAGTTGCTGATGATAACCATAGGGACAACAAAGGCAAAGCAGGGAGAGGAGATGGATCCAAAGGGCAAAACTTAAGCTGAAGACCAGGTACTTCATCATAGCGTTTTCCAGAATAGAAGAGTGGCGAATGAAGCATGAGATGTTATGATAGGGACATAGAAAAACTTGAACAGTAAGAGTCAGGAGGGATTATTCAATAGTTCTCAAAATACTAAAATTAGGGCCACTGACTGAACTATCAGGCAGCAGGTTTCAAAAAAATAAAGGGGATACCCTTCTATGTGGCGTATAAATTGTAGAACATATTCCCACAGAATGTTGTGGAAATGCAAAGTACAAATGGGGTCAATGATTAGATGAATTTGTGAAAGAAAAGTCAGTTAAGAACTACTAGCTACAAAGTTGTAAAACTGATCTATTGCTCAGAAACTTTCCAGCTGCACAGTATTTGCCCTCTGCTTCATGCACACCAACAAAGTATCTGCTTTGGGTCACTATCAAAAGGTGGCTATTGGGCTAAGCTGGATGATGTATGCCATTCCTGTGCTTTTGTGTAAGTACTTTCAGAAAGATTTTTTTTTTTTTTTTTTCTTAAAGGTAAAGAAAGGTTTGTTTTCAGGCAGAAAAACAAGGCACAGAAAGAAACAGGAAGCAGGTGTTACTCAGTTTATTGTAAAAAATTGGATCATGCTTAACTTCAAACATGTGAGTACTGTCACAGAAGTAAATGGAGATATAAATATTCTAAAACATAAGCATAGATGTAAGTTCTTCCCTGGTTTAGTGCTATGGTACCAGCAACATGTGAACATGTAAAATGGCAACTCAACAGATAGTGGATTTTTTGTAGTCATTGCCAGAGAACGGATTTCTCTATGCAGATTGGCTAATTGGGAATCGGAATCGGTAGATGGGGAATAAGATATGCAGTTGGTTTGGGGCATAAGAAAATAGGAAGGTGGTCAACAGAAGCAGTTCTTCCTCTTCGCACTCTGCCCTACTGCCAACACTGAGCATTAATTAGGGGAATGAAATGTGCTTCCTATATATCCTCTGGACATAGATGGTAAAGTGCCTATTTGATTCTTTTCAGGTTCCCATCACCATCTGTCACCATCCTAAGAGAGTGCTGAGGAACATAATGATAATAAAATTTCAGTGAGATTTGGGTAACCCTGAACTCATTTGAGAATTTAAGTTCTACACAGAGTTTTGAAGAGCTGTTACTCAGTTTTGCTTGGTGGACAAGTTGTATTTTTAAGCAAACGTGCTGTGAGTAAGTTTAAGCAGGCATTTGGAATATAGATTTTACTTAAAGCCTGAAGCTTAATTGCATACGGAGAACAAATCCCAAAGTTTATTAAAAGTGGAAAAATTATAAGATATGAGATAGCTATAAAATGTCACAATGGAATGATTTGTTTACAAAATATTTATGGTATTGGAGTATTACATGCAATTACGCCATAAAACATATAATATTATTTACTAGGAAAAAAATTATTTTTTTAATTCAGCAGGTGCCCTTTAAAGTTAAAAATAAAATAAAAAAATAGTTATATCCACAAAGAAATATCTGGAAAAAAAATCAGTTTGTTCTTTAAATTTTATATTTTGGAGCAATTTTTATTTCTGTGTATATATTCATATTGAAGGAAACCAGTAGAATTACAGCTTCAAACTTTGAAACCTCTTCCCAGGTTAATTTTCTTTATAATCCAGAAATAGTTGGCCTCTGGGTCACTGGTTTTGAATGAACTTCCACTTTATTTACACAGCCGGTCTTAAATTTGGTTTTCTATTTTGGTGATGGAACAAATCATTCTTATTGTTTGAGAGAGTTCAACAGATCCTTCAAACCAGAAATATTGGCTTAGCTGGCAACCAGTCTGACCTGTGGCTTAGGTACCAGCGAATGTATTGCCTCAGCTCCTCTTTGGTCACAAATTGCATACTGTGCAATATTCTTGTTGTTCCTTAGGGGAGATTGTTTATTTTTATTTTTGCAAATCAAATACAAACCAGGTGGTGAAAGACTAAATAGCCAAACTATAGTCAGGAAGTGGTTAGAAACAAAGCAACAGTAGCCTGTTGATTCTCAGCCAGATGACCCAACCAGGGGACCTGGTCCCAGTGTCTGTGTAAGCCTAAATTATGGAGCCGCTGTCTTTAGCAATGCTACCTTCTGCAGAGCAGCTGCCAGAAATGGCTTTAGGGCTTGAGGCTTTAGTAGAAAATGACGTAGATGTGGATGTAACCGTGGTCCTGGTATTGTTCTTGGTTTGTTGCTGAACATTGTAAAGTGATAATTTTTCTGTTTACACTGTGAATTTTGCTACCTCAGCTTAGCTAGCATCCCACAGAGAGCTCTGTTTTGGTTTTCATTGCTCCATTTCTGTGTGTCATCTAGTCTCACAAACCTGGCTGGAGATTTAACTGCCAGCCACCATCTTTACTCAGTGTCCTTCATCAGATGTGATGTAGAACCACCCCTGATTCAGGAACAGCATGAAACTGTGGTCTTCCATTTCCCTCTTACACTACTGGTGCATCTTGCTCACATGGGGTTTTTAGGACACCGAACAGACATCCAGTTTATCTTTGTCTCTCTACACACAGCTCCTCTGAGCTTTACATTTCCTCCTTATTGATAAAGTATGAATCTTTCTTAACAAGAAGCTTATTCTACCATTGTTGCAATGTTATGAAGCTAAAGTTGAGGGTTTCTGGGGAAATAAACCTGCTAGTGCTTTCTGCTGAAGAAAACATCAGTGTCCTGATCAGTAGGGACCTTTCTGGTATAAAGTTTCAATGTGCAGAGTACAAGTTTTTAGTTTATAACACACGGATCTAGTTTGTTACGACCCTCAGCATCTCCACTCTTCCAATGACTGACACGCAGCACAGGACTGAGTTCCTATTGCATAGTTATGGCCAGAGAAGCAAATTTGGTTTTTTTAGAAAATGTACTGTTATTTTATAAAGAAAATCATCTGGCGGTAGAATTACTTGTAAAGCAAAGATTTTGCATAAGTCATCTGGCTTTCAAACATACTTCAAAAATAAGCAAGAAAAGTCCACCAGACTATTGCTTAACCTGTAGAGAAAAATCTGCTGGAACTGCAAAAGCACAGAGTGTAGCGAGTGTCATTTGTCTCCAACATTTCATAAGCATTCCTTGACAAATGGGGAAACTATCCATGTTGGGCATAGTTTGCTCAGATATGTGCTTTACCTAGACTTAATCCTTCTAGTGCTGGCAAACTGAACTCATTATCTAAGCAATGACAATTCCAGTAGACAATGTGTGTTATATTCAAGATCATTATCTCGTACTTTGTATGACATTAGACGTGAGATTAAGTGCTCTGTAATGTGCATATTACAGCTATTTTTTACTTCCTCTTGTGTTTTGTTTGATGTAGAGATGAACAAAACCAGACAATGATTTTAGAGCCAATGTATTGCACGTGTACATGGCTAGAAGCAGAAACAAGAAAAATTTGGACCTAGAAATGAAGGACAAATTTTGGGCAGAGAGATATAACTTCCTTACAGATGTAATTCATTCTTCACTGAAGTTTTTACATCAAAAAGCTCAACTTGAAGTTAAGGACTCGTTGAGTAAATTATTGGGTGAAGTTCTATATTCTATATTATTCTAGGTATCCAACTAGATGGTTGTATTGTGATTGTCATTGTCATAGTCTAACCCCTTCTTTAAAATCTGTGAACAGTGAAGGTTCCTGGTGTACGTTTTCATGTTACTGTGCTATGTTTTTTAAAGTGGTGTGCCCCAGTGAGGAGCAGCATTCTAAAGGTTGCTTAATAATACCCAGTATTCCTTTAAAATAGTCAAATTCTGCTTTATTTAGCTCCAGCAGGTTTTTTGTAGGTTCCAAATTGAGAGTTTTTCAGGCACAGAGGTATCTGTGTTGAGTGTACATGTGCCAGACACACAACCACATATTCCTTTCCCCTCTGATTCGTTAAAGCGTTGCTTTGATGGAGTGCTTTAGGATTGTGTGGTAACAGTTGAAAAAAGCCCCCATCATTCTTATGCAAGGATGAGGCCCTTCATTCAGGGCTTCATCCAGAACTATATGTTAAAAAAAAAAAAAAAAATCAAAGACCTGATAATTTCCTTTTGAAAAGAAGCACGGGTTTTTGCAAACCCTTACCCAGAAGTGTTCACTCCATGGATTCCTGTCCTCTCCTTTATTTCACAGGCAGCAGCCCACAGAATCATAGAACTATAGAATGTCCTGAGTTGGAAGGGACCCACAAGGATCATCGAGTCCAACTCCTGTCCCTGCATATGACAACCCCACAGTTCACACCATGTGTCTGAGGTTGTCCAGTCTCTTCTTGAACACTGTCAGGCTTGGGGCCGTGACACCTCCCTGGGGAGCCTGTTCCAGTGTCCACCACCCTCTGGGGGAAGAACCTTTTCCTCATGTCCAACCTGAACCTCCCCTGGCACATCTTCCTGCCATTCCCTCAGGCTCTGTCATTGGTCACTAAAGAGAATAATTCGGTGCCAGGCCCTCCTCCTTCCACCAGAAATTGATTTCCACCGGTTTCGTAGAAATCTTCTTGATGCCTCGAGAGAGACCCAGGGCCAGAAAGATGTGAAGTGGGGGTGACAGCTCTCCTGGTCCTTCTTGTGTGGGCTGACAGAGCTGTGAGCAGGACATGTGGTGAAGTCTCCAATGCCAGCTTTGTGTTTGTACTTGTGCATGGAGATACCTGCTGTGGTCCTGCCAGTGCGTTGATCACACATGTATGGGACAGAGCTGGCGTTAATGAACCCCGTGCTCTCTTCCACAGAAACCCAGGGGTAAAATAAGTCATCTCCAGTTAAAGGGTGTTTTCTTTATCTCTTCAAACAGTGCAGTTTTCAGTACCATCTTTCTACAGAACATTTTAATCAGGAAGGCATTTTTAGAGGTATTGAATTCACCGTGCTTTTTAAATTATGTTTGCTTTTTAACATGTGGCATTTTATAAAGCTAACTATTAATATAAATCATAGGGTTATTTTTTAAATTTGATACAAGCCTCTAACTTGGAAGTGCTTCTGTATAGACTGTTTTCCCAGTACAGTATATAATTAAATGTCAGGGTGTGGGCTTTTGATTTTGAGTGTTTTTTGATTCCCCAAAATTTCTCATATAGAGCTACTCTTATACAAGGAAAATCAGCAATACCGTTTTTATTGTCCACTGTGGTGGATTAGTTTATGTAAAGGTTTTCACACAACTTGAGTAAATGTCTCTGAGACACAGATGGATTGCATGAAACCAAGCTGAAAATGCATCTAATTTTGTTTGACTTGAAGCAATTAGACATATTGAAATCAGACATGTAGATTTGCTGAACTGGAATCTTCACAAATTATAATTTTTAAATGTCTGATGATGTCTGACTACTTCCTATCTAGCAGAAATGTGTTTAATTATTAACCTGCTTTGAAACCTTGTGTAATCACAATGGCTGTCTCTTGTTCTTCTCTCCCCACCCTTATTAAATCCCTATGGACAGTTTCCAGTGCATTTTAAAGAGAAATAAACATCTCAAAAACTTATTATTTTATGCAAATTTCATAGGAGTTGTCAGATGGGTGTAAAACACATTTTCACACTGCTAGGAGGAAGCCTCAAACAGGAATTTTAACAGTTACTTACTACATTTGATGTGACCTTGAATAAGTACACCCTTACCTCAAAACCAGCCTAATCTGTGGCTCTTGCATGGGATAAAATTAGTAGATGTGAAGGGAAGCTGAGGATATTGTGAGGTGAGATGAGAGGAGACATGAGTGGGTTTTGCTGGGCAAGCTGTGGTACAGGGAGTATGTAACTCTGACAGAAATCAGGAATAGGAATCAGGACAGGAAATGAGACTTAGTCATTCCTGTTGTTCTTCATAATCACAACTTGTTTTATGGTGACATTGCTAATCTGAACCTTAGTGAAAAGCTTCGTTCTTTGTTATATTTCCATCTTTTCATATAGCAGAATATGAAAACCTATGGCAAATGCCAACATTTTCTATAAAGCAAGCAGTCCACTTCCAGAACTGAGTTGCAGTCAGAAACTTTGTACAGTTCAGAGTATATGTATTTGTCCAGTACAAGTACTGACAATCAGACTTAAAAAATCCTGATTTCATTATTCTGGCCTCTTGGCACTTCGAAGTTACATACAGATCTCTGAAGAACTGCCTTTGCAAATTTGGGTGACAGTTCCACTCCTTGGCAAGTCAGATTTCAAAGAAAAAAGCCCTGTTCTTACTGTCTTTCCTCATTTTAGTGTTTGGTACTAGCCACAAGCCAAATTTAAAAGATTATTATGAAAATAAATAATGTGAGGTGGGAAGAATGGAAGACACCAGAAGGTTACCTTATTTTTTTTTTTTTATAATTCCAACTATTTCAAGTTGATTTATAGCCTTTATTTTATCTCAACAAGTTTAGCTAATCACAGATTTACCATGTAAACCCCTGCGTTATCTTTGTTTTTGTTTCTCACTGTTACAATTTAACATAATGAGATGCAAGTTACCCTTTTATCTTCTTCTTACTTTTAAGTTAGCAAAAATGAATGTGGTAAGTTTTGTTAGCAACTTGTTAATCTTTGGTAAGTGTGAAGGATGATGCTATCTGCTGTTTACAGATTTAAAGAAAATGGTCTAAGGAGTGTCTTCCAGCTATCAGATCAAATATAAATAGCGATGGTGCAGAATTTGGCAGAGTGAATATATGTATGTACATGATTATCTAATTTTATATGATCATGTGGATATATTTACATCATGGTAATAATGTTCTTTCTAAGTATTAATCTCAAGTATATTGTCCTTTAAGATTTCACCAGTAATATAAGAAATTGGAAACAGTGCTGACTTTAAAAAGTTTTAATTTGTTTTTCCTTATAGTGTCTGTGTATAATGTAGAAATTGTACAAGTACAGCGTAGTTCACTAGGAAAATGAGCTTAGTGTTCCCAGTGTAGTCCAAGTTGGACAACGCATTATTTGGCACAATTGAGTGGCCTAGCTCTAAGAGAAGTACAAGACTGAATAAACATAGAGGTTTTATTATTCGAGTGAGCCGAACTGTATGCCTAGAATGATGAGAAACCCTTGTACTGCATCCCACCTGCTTTCAATTGCACTGCTTTTATAAGCCTTGGATTTACAGTAAAGAAGTCTCCTAGATAAATGCTGTTCTTTCCTATTGTGTATAGATGAAAGCCTGCATACTTCTGCCTTTCATGTACTGTATTTGTGTAGACAAAAAAGAAAAGAAAGTTTCATAGAAACATTGATAAAAATATGATTGTGTACATTAAAAAGTCTGTAACATTTTTAGAAAACAAATGTGAGATATTTTTTGTTCAATAGATAAATAATTTTGTTATGTTGCATATTGCTCTTGTGCCTTGCCTATTGAACAAAACCTGCTTTTAGGGGGAAATGCCCTTTTTTTTGTCCAGTCTTAATGACTGCTTGGTAAAATGTTGACTTCTGTTGGGGTGAGAGTCCCATGCATTGAGTTCATGTGAATTCTAATGTTAAGAAGGATGAAATTCATACATTAAGAATAAAGTCATTCCAGTCCATGGAAAGTGTAATCTGTGTTGCAGGAATATGATAGAATAGACTGCCAGTGATGAGCTGCCTGTTTTGAGGGCCTTCAGAAACAGGTTCAGTTACCAACTGGAAAGTACTAGCTCAAAGATTGATTGAAAGCATGACAGAAATCCTCAGCCTGATATGTCTGATCTTCTGCTCAGAGGTGTTGAGCATGAGGACCTGAATTTTCAGACTACAATTGCAATAAAAGGATGGGATTATTATATGATGGCCTTGCAGTTGACTCATGGATTGAAAAGGAGCTATTGAATTTCACTTCAAGAGAGAGATGAGACTGTGTTCTGTATGTAGTTCTGTCTTGGACCTAAAGTTACAATGCACAGAGCGTATTAGATGGCTTTAGCTAGAGCTGAGGTTAAATAAACAAACTGCAAAGTTAAGTGCAGTTATCAAATACTTGGTCAAACAAAAAATAAGGCCGCCTTTTCTCAGAGGTGCCAGAGGAGGAACTTCAGTATTAAGGGTGTTGAAAATAGCTAGTAAAGCAGAAGCCAATGCTAATAAACAGTTTTGGAAGTACTATGAGTGGTTTAAGCATAGTCTGGATTATTGTTATTACTGTGTTAAATCACAGCAATCAAATAGCCAAGCATTGCTTTGAATGATTAAGTGGAATGGTCATCAATGAAAAACCTTCAGGCTGTATTGCAGACATAGGGAAGGGTGTGGTTGTGGTCAGCTCTCCCAAACATTACTTTGGATGCTGTTGCAGATACAGAGCAGGGTGTTACATGATATTTTCAGGATCTGGCAGATTTCAGTTTGGTTTGGATATTTGTTATGTACCTTGGCAGGCATGCATATCCCTGCAGCTATAGAGCAATCTGCATTAATGGCTGAAGTAACACCTACTGGTGAGGCAGAGTCAATCAGCAACAGGCTGCTGTTGACTCATGACTTCAGTTGACTCATAATCCCACTGAGCTTTGTGGGTCTCTTTTTGTTTCCACCCTGAAGCCCAATGCCAGTTCCTGTCATGATCTGAATACCCATTAAGAAAGCAGATAACGTGCTTTGCGGATAACTGAGCACATGCCTTTAATGAAGATATGGTAGAGCCTTGTGTTATTTCCGTCAGCTAATTAAGTTAATTTAAATTATTTATTCACATTTACAAAAGTCTTTACCCAAAGTTTTAGATAGATTGCACAAACCATAGAACCATTTAGGTTGGAAAAGACCTTTACAATTATCGAGTCCAATCATAGAGCTCAGTGTATCGAAAGAGCTCAGTGCGTCATTGAGTCCAATCCAGAGCTCAGTGTGCCAAAATGACCAAGAAAGATCTTACAAAGATAAGTGATCAATTTCAAACTTTATAATCCAACTTTATTTCTGACTTCGTCATCCTCCTTATATATTTCTGTCTCTCCTGGAAGAACCTGGGGAAACAGATGAGGCTTGAAATGTGCCAGATCCGGGTATTGTCACATGAAGGTGGCATCATATGCTAGATAAAGTGATTTCTAGATCAGATTTAAGAGAGGAATAAAGAAAGATAACATTTTGATCCCAGAATTTGGAAGGTAAAGAAGTATTAGAAGCATTTCTAGGAAGTCATTCAAAACAGTCCTGGCGTGATTGGGAAGTGGTGTTGCAGCATCTCTGAAGATGGGTATCTCAGTATGATCCAGTTTAGTTTTACAAACATGAAGTCATTTAACTTGTCATCCCATGCATGATGTGTGATAGATATGAGAATAGCACATTCTTTTTTAAATCTGTAAGTTGTTAAAATGACTAGCCATCCTTTTCCAAGCTACTGCACAGGCACTCAGTCTGGTAACGTGCATGGAATCCTTCAGACAAATACTGTTGCTGTCAGCACAACTTGAATTCTTCTGTGTGGGTGGAGAAGATCTGGCCATGTTAAGTGTGAGACAGCAGAATGTTCCACCATGCTTAAAGGAACTGTCTGTCTTGAGCTACTTGGTAGTTCTTGCTGCAACCCGTTATTAAATGACATGCTAATACCTGGACCTATTTCAGAAGTGCTTCTGTTTTACTGCCTTCCAGAAGGCATGATAGAAGGGTAGGGTGCTACTTTAAATAGTGTATTTGAAACTGTGTTACACGTGGTTTTCTTATTTATATGTTTTACTGTTTTCTTGTTCATCATCTGTAGTTTAAATTAATATGGGTTAAAAGTACAATTTGGTCCTCTACCCTTCATCGTCACACACCATTGAATGAGTGTTTTTCACACTTTCACAATCATGTGTTTCTATTGGCCCATTTTCTGCAGATGATCATATATTTGCACCTTTAGCTGAAAAAACTGTAAGAATAAGGTTTATTTTCCTGTTTAATGTGCTTTCATGGGCTGCAGACCATGACTTTGTGGATGACATATTAGAAAACACTCTTACCATTCCAAGTAAGGGCTAAAAGCAAAAATGATCTATACATTAACCCACAGCTCCTTTCAAAGCATCTTACATGTGATAATATATTGCCTTTCTTCCAACAAAATCCCTGATCACAGCAACAAGACCTCTAAACTGCAAATGCACTGGGGGAGAAGCAATAGCATCCAGCTTGTTGCAAGATCCAGGCAGAAGCAGATAATGGGCAGGCACAGTGGGACTATGTCTACATTTTGATAAATCTCCATAGACTGTATTTAGATTTCACTTTTCCTGCAGCACAGTCTCTCTCAACAACCTATCCCTTTTTACATTTTTGCCCAAACTATCACCTTGAGAGGCTCCAGTGGAGTTTTTGGAGCTCTATGTGAACTTTGATGTTAAACTCTCCCACAGTGAGAGATCAGAAATGCCATGTGTAAAAGCAGAGACTCCTTTGAGACCGCTTTGGAGACAGAGAAGCATCTGTTTCCTGAAAAAGTTTTTTAAAAAATTGTAATGAGTTAAATGTAATATATGATTAGGTATTTCCTTGGGTGATGTCAGCAGGTTCTTTTCGTACTTAAAATCTCCCACAAAAAACCTGTACCAACATTACTTGCAAGTCATGTGCACAGTGAAATGTGAAAGATTAAAAAAAAATAATTTCCTTTTTGTTACTAAATGAGCACTGTTGATTAGCATTTTATATTTCATTCGGTACGTGAATATATATATATCTAAATTTTATTTTCTATTTCACCACAGTTCTTTTATGTCAAAGTTTCAGAGATCATTAGCAAAATTGAAGAGGGAAAGAGGGAGAGAAAAGGAAAAAATTATACATAAAACCACTTTCATGTTTCAAAGATTTTTCCGAAATTAATAGCTTAGCAAGGTTAAATTTTATATACTATTGAAATACATAAATGCATTGATATCACTAGTTTTGGTGTATAGGCCAATATAATATGTTACAGCACCCGAGAATTCTGGGGCATTATTTAGGAAAGTATTTAAGGCTTTGCTTAGATTCTTTGTTAAGACTCTGCTTGTGCATGTACCCAACCTATATCAGTAACTTGAACACAAAAATGGTGCGTTCAGTTCCAGTGATCTCAATTGATCATATGCTTAGGGGATAGGAGACAGTTTTCTGAACTGGAGCTGATTAAGTATCATGCTTGAGTAGTTGACTACTGTCTAAACTAGTAAACCTGAGTCTTAAATCTCTGTCCTATAAGCTGTTAAGTAGGAGCAGATTTACATTGCTGAGGAGGACTTTGACTGACTTCAAGGTGGCTTGTAAAAATCTGGAAGTCCACCTTCTTGGGGAGGCTTATATTATTGCTTACATAAATAAAGACAGGTAATCATAGAATCATAGAATGTCCAAAGTTGGAAGGGACCCACAATGGTGGCCTAGGTGCTGTCTTCAAGTACAGGTTTGTGGACCTTGCGTGTATCAAGTATGGAAGAACAGCATTAAGTTCAGAGTACAAAGAAACCTGTGAGGTTCCTCCTTCAGGTAGGTTACCCTCAAGTATGACTGAACTGTGTTTATGCCGTCTCAAGTGGGTGACAAGTCAGAATTAAAGCAGCTCCGGAGGCAGCTCTTTCTCCACTATATATACACAACTGTAGAGTCTGGGAAACCTGACTTTCGTACTTCAAGAGAGATTATTTGTTTGCATATATTTTGCTACTCATACCGGAATTGAAAGAGAAAATCAGCAGCTTAAAAAACATGTAGTATGAAAATTAGGCTCTACTTCCGCAAGCATTTACATGTTTGAGAATTCCTGTAGGGCTCCTTAAGTTCAGTGGAATTACTTATGCATAAACCACAACAAGTGTTCACAGTACCTGACCTTAAATCTACGATCTTTTTTTAACTATTTGTGGCATACCCTTTAACAATGGGATCTGGCATTTTGTTTCTAAATGTTCTGAGCTGCTGATTTTAAGCTTCTTCCAAACTTGGAAAGAAGTGCAGAATGATTGATAAATTGAACCATTGCACAACGAAGTATCTCCTTCTCACTGTATTTCAGTGTATTTTCTGGAAATGGTTTACGCTTTTTTTTTTTCTCCTGATTTTGCATGTCTGTCTTTGCTTTTTTTGCTTTGTTCAGGCACTTACCTTATTAGTCAATGAGGAAATAATCTTAAGATTACGTGACCACCAGAATTAAATCATTTGCTCTTCCTAGCATCATTAGTGTCCGGTTCAATAAGAAAGGTGCAATCTAGGACAATAGGTTGTGTTGCACTGCAATTAGATCAGCTTATTTACATGACAAATTAATTTTGAGCAGTGCCCTTGTGGAAAGCAGTAATTTGAATATAACCTGCTTTTGTTGTGGGAATCCCATAGCAATGATGTCTCCTGAAAATTTGTAGTACCAAATTGCATGTCTATAAAAGTTGAGCATGTTTTCCCTAAAGTCACAAAAAATTACAGAATGATGAAAGCTATATTGCTCTCCTGCAGTCTGACTATACTTAGTTTTTATTGCTTCCTGAGCCCATGAGAAAATCCATAATACATTTAAAACTGCTGCTTTCATCATTCCAAGCCTCCATGCAGGCATGTTGGCTTTAGCTGCTCTTTCTGAAGGTGCTAAAAGGCTCAGTCCTGCAAAGTGCTGCTCTGGTCCTGCTGATTTTGCTGTGAGGTTGGAGGGCCGAGAACTTTCTAGTTGTCGTTCAGAAGTGCACAGATTTGGTCCGTAAGGAATTCTTAACTGGATCATCAAATCTGAGTAGCTGCACAGTTTTTGTTTTGAGTACTGAAGTTGCTATTATAGCTACTAAGGTCAAGATATGCCTGGAAATATCCGGGGGTGTAGCAGGGGGTAACACTCTACTTCCGTCTGGATGAGACACGACTGATGCCAGGAAAGGTCAGGGAAATAAGGAGCATTACATTACAGGTCTTTCATGTAGAGAGATAACAAGAAAGTACATATCAGATTAAAAAAAGATGAACTGCTATCACATTACCCCTCTATCCCCCAAAAAATTCACTTTGTATTTGCAAATATATGGTTAATAAATAAAATTTTAAAATAACACCAAAAAATCCCAACTAAAACAAAACAAAAAAACCCAAGCAGATACAGATTTTTGGTGAGCAATAGAAAGAACTTATGTGTCCATTTAGAAGAAATTTCATCTGTTACTTTAATGCAAGCTCGTTTTATTTTGTTCTTTTGGTTTTAAGCCCACGCTGAGACTTATCGAAAGATTGCATTTGGAAAAAAAAAAAACAAACTCTTAGAGCATTTTTCTCATATAATGTAGCTTAAAAAGAATGTGTGAAATTCAATATTGGAAAGTATTACAGAAAAATATTTTTCCCTATTTTTTTTTTTAAACATATTTTTCCTCAAACCTGCCTCTCTACCAATATCTTTTTCCCACAAGACTCTGAAGGAAAGATTACATCAAATGGCAAAATCCTGTTGTATGTTGTTTCCAGAAGAATTCATGGAAATTTTTAATATGATTTTATCATTTGCACTGTAACGTTCCATTGTTAAAAGAAGCAACATATTGAAGAGTATTCAGTTGCTGAATGCTTGCTGGTAAGCAAAAGCTGATGTTTCTGTGCATATTACAAAACAGTTAGGAATTTGTAGCACTTCAGATATGTTGTATGATAATAGGAGTTAGAAATGGAAAACTCCTGTTATATCAGCTTGACCATCTCCCTGACACTGCCAGATTGCTGTCTTCATTGTGGTACTAATTTCCAAATGTCATAAGCCATGTGGCTTCCACCACTTCCCTTGGGGCAATATATGTCATTAAAATAGCCTTGACTATTCCTTTCCTTGACTTCATCTTCTTGATCCTCTTTTCTATCTCTTCATTGAACTGAATTCCTAATGTTGCTTTGTCTTTGGCTAAAAGATGGGCTATCTCCCATCTTTTCTATTTTCCACAAAATCACACAATTATTTATGCTATTCCTTTTGAAATTTCTTCTGTTTTGTTTTATCTTTCTGGTACTGCGAAACCATGGGCTTATGTGTACCAGAGGCTACAAAGAAAATTTACTGGAGAAACTGATGTTTATTTATGAAGGTACTGAGTTGTTTTGTGGCCAAACAAGTCAAACTTGCACAAGAAGCACAGCACAGGCTCTAGATTGAAGTCTATATCAGAGTCAGTATTCATAAAAAGGTGGGTTTTTTTTCCCCTCTATAAGCCTAATACACTTTTTATTCTGTTTGACTGAAGCGGTCTTAGATAAAGCCACATATGCTTTGCATGTATGTATTGGAGCTAAATTTGTTGAAAGCTTCATTCTGACAATTACATCATGTATACTAAAAGGATAACTGCACTATTTTGACTCAGGATACACACCAACAAGAGTAGAGTTTTTTTAAGAGTTTTTAAAGTTTCTGACTTGAAGCAAAAAAATTAGAAAACTTGCTATTTTGTGACAACCACCAATGATTGATTTGAGTTTCTCTTTTTCTCCTCAAATGAAGTATTTTGCTTAGACTTCATATCTGCTAACTTGTTTAAAAAACAAAACAAACAAACAAAAGCAAACCCAAACATATTCTAAGGAAGTTTATTTGCTATACTTCAGTGTGAAATGAAAATTCAAAATACTTGGAAAAAAAATAAAAAATGCTGTATATTTTTTTAGCCAAATGGATCTGACAGATTCAGCAGAAATTTGACCATTTGTCCTGCATTTGCAATTCTCTAAGAAAAATCATCTCAGCTGAAAAGTTTGCTCAGTATTGGCTAAGGTTGCGTATGTAGATGGGGAATGTTTGAAATTATATTAACAGGGAGGTTGTAGGTCTTCAGATGTCAATTATGAGCTGCAGCCAACCTATGGGAGTAGAAATTGACTGTGATATATATATGTGTATCTCATATCCGTGAAGGAAGTTAGGTCTTCCTGCAGGCAGACACTGGGTGGCTGTCTCCAGGAATAAGATTCACTGCCATTCACATGAAAATGGTGTAAAATCTTGCCCTAAAGCTAACCTACCCCTGGAGTTTTGCCTATCTGTCATGGTGATCGCTTGTCTGAGAAGATAAAGGATGTTTAATAGTCAGCTGGCTGGTCTGTCTGTCTGGGAAGTCAACAAAACAGCACAATGAGTCAAACAGGCAAAAGACTGATTACTGTGGCATTACTTCTCCCCAGGAAAAAGCTAAGAGTTACATCTATGCAAAAAAAAGGCCTTGTTTTTAATGTATTATCATCTGTCTAATCTCAACGTGCATGGCCCGAATACATTTATTTATTTATTTATTTATTTATTTATTTATGACAGCAAATTGTTAAAGAGCCAACATTTCTTAAAATCTTAGTAGGATTTTGGGCTGCAGTGAATGGGAAGATAAAAGCATGATGAAGAATAAATTGAAGCATAGACATCTGTGTGGCCGTAATTACTTAAGTTTTTCATTTGTTTTGTACATATTTGCCTTTGAAGGCACTGGACTAATTCACTACCCTAACAAAGCCTGATAGCTAATTAGAAAGAAAGGAGGTTTGGCCACTGAAAAGCAAACTCATTTTTGGGGATTTACGTCCTGGCAAGAAATATCTGTTCCAGATGAAATGTGTCATTTATGCTTCTTGCGATCATCTCTAAATGAAAACAACCATTTGTCTAAAAATTTTCAAGCTTTCCTAGAAAAAAAGTCCGGTATTTCATGGGTGATTGTGATAAGCCAGTTATTTGGAGAAAATAGGCTTTTTTTCATCCAAAGTTTTGGCTTAATTGAAATTACGTTTCCCACAGTAATGATCAGTGGCTTCCTTTCTGATAGGTAACTGCTTTTTAAGTAACTTGTCTTCCTGCAAACAAATTCAGTTTGCTCTGTAATAATTTTGTATGTGTGTTTCCTGAATTCAGCTTAGAATACTCCTATATTAGAGTGGTGCTTACAGAGCTCTGCCTTGCTTCAAACTAACCAGCATCCCATTCCTCTTGATCTTCTCTCCTTGATATCTATAAATGTAAGATAGTTTCAGTGTTTTGGCAGCTCCTTGTTTCTTACAGAATGCGTTCATTCCAGCAGCGTGTATATATGTGTGTGTATGTGTATATATATTCATATGTGACTGGGGTCTTTAGAAGAAGCAGCTGTGCACCTTGGGAATTTTTGGTCATGTCATTGGATGTTTTTCCTGATGTTTAAATTTGGTGATTTTATCTTAAAACTATTTCATATGTCTTATGCATTTTCCAAATATGAAACAGAAGACCTAAAGAAAGCATAGCAACTTTGCAACGTTATAAATGTAGGAGTCTGAACTCTACCATTTGTAGTTGGAGTACTTGATGATCCCAGGAACTGTGAACTGGTGCGCACCTCCTTACCTGCCATAACAGATGGGCAGTAATTCAATCTATTTGTTTATTCCTTGGACCCATTGGTGGCAGCTCTAATGCTTTTTAACTGTTGGGGTTCTCAAGAGAAAGTTTTGTAGTAGTGATGCGTATGGCGATGTGTGTGTACACCCTATAATGTGATGAAGGTTGAAGACAGCAGTATTATACAAACAAGCATAGCATAGGTTATTAATTATAAAATGCATGATATTTCGTTGCTCTACTTTGGAAAACAAAGAAACAAAACAAAGGAACTGTGGTGGAAGGGACACTGTAACTTCTCATAACATGTCCCTTTTCACAGTTGGCCTGAGTTGCCACAAGCCCATGTCTGCAGTCTCCATTGACGGCTACTGCCTAGGGGCATGAATGCACAAGGACTTTGTAAGCTGTTTAAAAGTTAATTAAAAAAGAAAATGTGGACACTTGGTAAAAGTTGCCTTTGTTGTTGTTACCTCCTTGTTATCTCCATTGTGTTACGCTGCTTTTACATGTCACTATTAAGTCAGAATGACAAAAGGAAGATTTTTAGCAAGTTTTTTAAAGTTTTGTGGAAATAGACCCTGTCATCCCCAAGGTGGAGCTGCCCCTGCTACCCCTGCTATTTTGTGGCCATTTAGAAACTTAATTGTTGATAGCATCATATAGGTTGGACTTGTCACATTAGTTGCAGTTAGTAGGGGGCATATTTAAGAGTAAGTGATTGGAACTGTTGTTTCACATTGTCCATCCTGTGGTGCATGTGGTCCCTTAGGATAAAGTTCACTGAATGAAGTCCTTTTTCTCAGACACCCTACTTTGTAAAGGAAGAGCAAATTAATCTGATTTAAACAATTCTTAATGAATGAGTTAGTCTGTGCTTCCCACTCAGCTGCCATCACTCCCATTTCAGATACAGAACTCTGAGCATTTAAAAATGTGACTCACTGGTGAATTGGGAGACGGTGGTAAGGCTCAGTCTCAGTTTATCATTCCATAAAAAGTGATATAGAATACTGATCAAGTCCAGTTTCTCATGCTGAAGCAGTTTAGAAAAGTTTGTAGCTTGTCCATCATGGTGATCAGTCTTCCCCACTGTGGTAGAGTTTATGATTTTACACTAATCCTTTTTGCACTCCAAATAAACTGTGTCAGTTTGCTTGGGATAAGCAAGAGGTTGCTACTTTCTCAAGCTTTCAGAAAAACCCTTTGAATGGTGTTCATGGGATAAGATTAAATACTAAGAAAAAGAAGCTGTATATATTTCCTATAGCAGTCTTTAGTGATAAAGAAAATTATTAGTGGTGAATAGATGGGAATTCTTAAAAAGAGAATTGCCATGGTTTTCAGAAATCTGACTTGGAGGTGCTGGGAAAAATCTGTCATCTTCTGTTAACAAAAAGGCAAAAAGAGCTTTCAACTTTTGTCGTTTGGAACGTTTAGTTTTGGATCCAAAATTTTATGAAAAACAGTTACTTTAAAGCTGTAGTTTGTTCTAAAGCTGTTTCATGTCAGGTCTGGAAATAGCAGTATTAACCATCAGGTCATGAGATGGGGTGTTTTTTTCCTCTTTTAGGTGGGAATAGCTGAAGGAAGGAGTCCCTCCCTTCTCTAACTTAATCTGAACTCAAAATAACTTTTGTTGTCTTGTTACAACAGCCCCTTTTTCTGAGTCACTGTTTGAAAAAGAGACTGGGAAGTGCTGAATGTTGTAGTTCAAACACTTCAAAGCCAACTTTGACTTAGTTTTATGCATGCTTCAGAGTAGACTAATGTACAATAGTATCCAGGAAACTCAGCCAATGATTCATAAGAGTCCAAAATGTTCTCCCTGGGATGAATCATAGCAGCATAAATGATAGGATTGGAGAAGATCCTTTGGGTCATCCAGTTCAAAGCCTGTGTATCTTCCTCTTCACTAATCCCCACTAGGTTTTCATCTACCCTATCTTGCAAATGTTCTATATCCTTGACTCAGCCACCTCCCTGGGTACCTTCTTCCATTGCCTAATTGTTTAACCTGAACATCTTTAAACTTACACCATCATGCTCAGTGTGAACAATTTATGACTACAGAAAATGATCCTTTCTCCTCCCTTCTGCCATCATGCTCAAATATCATCCCTCCCTTTATTTTTTTTTTTCTCTAACTGCATGAATAATTCCAGGAAAGTTGGTATTTTTAGCGGTCTTTGGTGCTTCTGTCGCTGTAACTGAATTTCTGTGAACTTTCAGATTTTCAAGACTCAAAAATACAGTTTGATCTACAAATGAACTTTCTGTGACTCAATGATATGCATACATTATGTTGTGATTTTCAAGAGGCAAATTAACATGACTTAGGTATTGTGTCTTTGTTTGTAGAAGCTGCTTTCATGAGGGTGCTAATATGCTCTGATTGACAAATACACAAAACAATCTGAGGGATTTAAGTGGCTGGAGGTGGTCTCTGTTCTTGACCTCAGATATACACAATCTCGTTTTACTAACCAGGATATTAATTTAACAATATATTTTAACTCTGTTTTGAAAACTTACCTCCAAAAACTCCTGGGGTTGTCTGCTGCAGAGGAGTTAAAATTTATCATGATTATTTCCAAAAGCAGCTTCCCATTTCATAACTGTGTTGATAAGTAGTATTTCTTAGGATCTGCCTAAGCTTGTTGGAATATAGCGATGATAAACCTCTCTGATGTTAATCATCTCACCTATTGTGATACAACCTGTGCCAGATCAATGTGAAATTTGTTGTGATACAGCCTGTGCCAGTTAGATCAATGTGAAATTTGTTGTTCTCCTAGGTGACTAATAAATGCATGTTGAAAAAATATGGGGTAGAGGTGAGAAGGCTGATTGTTACAAGCTGTGTTTTCATACTGCGTCCCATTTTGGAGTTACACAATAAAAATAGCTGCAGTCTGTACCTCACCTGTCAGCTCACCTCTCCCACAGTTTATTCATGTGGTAGTTCTTTGATCCATGCAGAAGTGTTCTGGGTTCCCAGTGCTGTCGGGTAAAGCTGTGTAAAATTGAGGTAAATCCTGCTATATTACTCCAGTTCTGTCAGCCCATAATTACAGTTAATGTATTAAGTTTAGTGGATCCACTGTGTTTCATGAGCTTGAAGGTAACCATTCACATTGCCCATTTTGGCATGGCAATTTGTAGAAACAGACACAAAGGTTATTTGTAAGAAGTCAGTGTCATGGAAGAAACAGGTTTTGAAAGCAGTATCTTGGGCACTATTTTATGGCTTAATATTTTTTTTTATGTGTGTTAGTTTTATTTTAATAACATTTTAATTTTTAACATGTTATGTTAAAGACTAAAGGAAAAGATGCATAAGGATATCATAGCCTTTTCGTGAAGACCTTTCTTTCCCCCCTGATATTTTTGTAAACCTCCCTTCCTTAATTTCTGTGCTGTTATGCTGCTTAGATTTCCTCTAGCCAGTCTTCAAATGTATTGAGGCTGAGGGCACTGTGCAGTGTCACATGTTTTGAGTGTGCAACTTAGTGGGCAGCACTAATGCAGAGGTAAGTGCTTCTTGGTCTCTGGAAATCTGTGGCTATTCTCTTCAGGTACAAAGACCCAACCATAACCATACCACTTTTTTGCTGTTTCTCATCTGAACTACGTGCCTGTCCAGCTGTTGTAAGAGTGTGCAGAAACCTGTTTCCTAATTCTTGTGAACTATTTTCCTTAATTGTGGTGGGAAAGTAAGATAGTCTTCAGCATCTTTTAACGTAGTACGCAGTTGTAAACAGCTCCAGATGTGATCTCAACAAAGCTATATAGTCAGGAACAGTATTAACTGTGAGCTCTGCAGTGGCTCCTGTGGTGTATTGAGCTACACAGGATATTTCATTGCAAATGCATGTCTTAAACAGCTTTTTCCCCTGTGCTACTTCTGCAGGGCTTTCATCAGCAAGTGTCTGTGTTTAAGATTGTTATTTCCATGATGTATTTCAAGTGGTTTCTCCTTTTATCTTCTCTCAGCCTTGTTAATCTCTTAGATCCTAGAGCAATGTTTCTTTCTCCTCTCCAGTATTTGTAGATCATCTTGGTTTCTTATAATCCACACACTTCATTATCATCCTACCTACCTCCTTCCCCTAGATCATTAATGAAACAAGATGGGACCTGCTGCTGGTCCCTTTGGCATCCCAGCATGTGTGATGTGATAAGAGTTTTGAACAAAAGAACTACCATTTGATGGCTGACCTTTGTAAACCCAAGTGAGCTCTTAACATGGTATTTTTAATTGTCCTTTTTTTCAAAGAAAAAAGGAAAAAGAAAAAGAAGTAGAAACTTCAGTAAGGGAACTTCTTAGTCCCTTGGGGGCCTTGGGCTCCCAGCTGTTGCAGAAATTTTACTGCTTTCGTCTCTCGTATCTTGGCAATTTTATCCTTGATCTCCTGCTCTGTTAGCTTCACTGATGCTTTGCTTCAGTCTCAAGGCTTGAGATAAATTTGTTTGGTTCAGTACCATCAGCCATGAAAATTATTGGAAATACTGAAATCCCCAAGCACTAAAAACCACTGATAGTGTAAAACAAAACCTGAAAAAGAAATCAGTATGGTTTTGTTCATACTGGAATTGCACAGATCTAGATGAAAGCATATTCTTTTAAAATTAGGTAGATTGTTGGTGATGAATTCTGTATGAACCTGATTGTGAAAGCAGTTGGGCTGACAGGTTATTGGTGGCTTGGGTTTAGAAGACATGGATGCCCAAATTTTATTCTGCTGACCTGCTGGATCATTTCACTTCACCTGGGTGTGTGGGGATTTCAGCCTTCTTCAGACATGGCTTGCAGGGAACAACAAAACAAA
>VWYH01007307.1:565674-578894 GCA_013399365.1 Pampusana beccarii | reverse complement strand
AAAGAAAAAAAAAAAAACCAAACACAAACCCAACAAACAAAATAAAATTTTAAAAACGTACAAAAAAGGAAACAAACATAAAAGCTGTGTGTTATTTTTATTATTATTATTCATGAATCATTTGGAGATGTTGCCAATTTGTCTTGGATTGCTTCATGCTCATTAGGAAAGGATTTAAGTTAAATAATTTTCAACCTAAATTAAGAGTAGACATGTAAGAAACTGCTGGGTTAAACAGTCACTTTAAAGTCATGCAAGTATGTGCATATACAAATCTGTGTGATTATCCACTGTTCTTTTTCTCCCTAGGTATTCCAAGCAAATTTTTATGTCTACCCACTTTTTGAATTCTGTCAGATTCATTATTGCAAAGATTAATTTCCAGTCCAAGTTGTATTCATCTCTTGCACTGATACTTGAAAACAGGAAGCTCATGCTCTTGGTTTAAGGCAGCAGTTATCTTCAAAACAGGGGTTTTGCTATTTTCCCGTTGCCCAAAGTATTAGTCTTTTATATATATATACACACACACACATATATATATACATACACATATATAAATATTATTGTTAATGAGTTTATGGAGCCTAATTTTCTATTGTTTTGCAATTTGTATTGCAAGTTCTACCTAGAAAAAGGGGCAGGAAAATAGAAGTAGATTGGAGCAACTGTGTCTCAAATCACAGGCCCAGTTGTTCTCTAGTTTTTTTTTTTTGATGTAAAAGTAGTCCATGATTTTATAACTTGGGCTTGTATCATCCATCATATGCATAAAAAAAACCTGATGTGAAATTGCCTTTACTACCTTAATTTTTTATGTTTTCTGAACTTGTGAGTGCTTGAATCTGCAAGTTACGCATTTTTATCCTAACTGCTTTGCATGTAATAAATTGTTTCCTCCAGCTATAACCATTTTACAAACTGATGGAATCAACAATATAGTGTGTGGAGTTGCCAAGTACACTGGATTTTTAAGCATTTTCTTTCTGCTTTGTAGGTTTGTCTGAGGATGCAGCAGAGGAAGAAGAAAAGCCATGAAATCTGAAGATGACCCTCATGAGGAATTTCTGTCTGATATCAAATGCATTTATAATGCAGCAGTACCAATCCATTTTATTTTGTACTGATTGCAGCTTCTGGAAGGAGGGGAATGGGCTAATTTTTACAAAAAGTTGCATTCTAATAATTTTTATCTGGTCTCCCTGCCAACTACTAAGCATCCCTTCCATGAGCAAAGTTTAAACACTTACCCAGCTGTGGTAAGGATGTTGTGTTATGTTTTGTGATATGTAAGCCCTTTCTAAGGATTCATTTGATTGATCAAAGACTGTTTACACATAGTTAAAAACAACCTTTGTTTCAGGATACGTTTTATCTTTTTTTTTTAAAGATATTCTGAACTGTACATCCCTTTGAGATATATTAACATTTGTTATATCAGAGCTTTGACAAAAGATAACTATCTTGTTTCCTCCTGTACTAATATTCATGTTTCCAGACAGCTGACTTCGCCACAAGAAGAAAAACTGGTAATCTGTCAAATTTTTTTCCCCTCATTGCTTATACAGACTCTTGCTCTCTAGAGATATAGAGTAAAATATGGTTGCTGAACATGAAGGGCAAACCTTTTGCCATTAACTATGTCACTATGAATGTAAATAAAGTTTACACTCTAAATACCTTGAGCGTAGCAACACATGGATCTTTTTATAGTTACCTGTGAATTCTGTTTTTCTTGTCAATCAGTCTGTTCTAGTTATGGGTGAGATTTTCAAAAGTAGCCAGCAACTTTTGAGTGCCTTAATTTTTATTAATCCAGTTGGAAGGTGCTTTGAGGGTTGAGTTTTTAGGAAGTGCTGAGTATTTGCTTTCTGGAAGTCAGGTCCACGCAAGGTGCCTGAAATGCAGCACCTCACAACTGAGGTGACCTTTGAGAGGACCTTGGCCTAGGATTTGGTAGCATCAGGATCATGTCTGGATTCCTGAGAGTGAGTTGAGATATCAATAAAAGATACTCGGAACTGAAAATAACTGAGACCTGGATCAAGTGTAATAAAAGACATTTGAACGAGGCCCCTCCTGACTGTTGCAGGTTCATTCCAAAATGCAAGTTGCAGTCTTTTGGATGGCAGATGCAAAAAAGCGCTACTGGTCTCAGCTCAGTTTCTGGTGGATGGTTCACCACTCCTGTTCTAGCTGTAGAAGAGGTCCCTCCAACTCACTTTTGTGCTGTTTCAGCAGAGGTTCTGACAGTTCCTGTGTCCTGTGCTAGGCTTGATCTGTGGATAAAAAGAAGATGTGATTTTTCAGAATGTCTTAAGCCATCAACCTTCATTATTCCAATAAAGATGGCTCTGTCCCCCAGGGAGACCTCAGATACCTGCAAACTGTGGGGCCAGAAATCTTGTTTCTTTCCCAGGGTTGAAAAATCCTCCCCCCTGCTTGTTCTGGAGTGATTCTGCTGGCTGAGTTTTCTTCACTCTGATCCCTCCCCTGTGGTTTTTGTCAGGAGGGTGGTATCCAACCCATTCTCAAAGTACCCTGCTGCGCTGCGAAAATTACACAATAAAATAATCTCCTGTAGTTTCTGTACACACCTCAATGACCAAAGAAAATCCATGGAGAACTAATCAATTACTGTAGCTATTAGGCTTAAACTTTAACGATAGATCTCAAATCTTCTTTTGTCCTCTTGTCAGTGGCTACTACCTAATCTGCAGAAATCAACCACGGTTTCTACTGAAAAGCCTGTACTGTAATGGTGTAGAATCCTGGACCAAAGAACCCTAAGCTATAGGCAAATAACATAGCTGGAAAGTACACTACTGTGAGACTTCTGTGAAATATGTTACTCTGTCATAATTACCACTGTTGAATGTGATCCCAGTGCTCAGAGCTGTCTGGCTTCATTGGGAGTTTAGGGTAAACAGCAAGTAGGCACTCAGGTCAATTATATCATCCACTCTTATTTAAGCTATTTTCTGTTATTTTAAGATGTAAGGCTTAGAAGCACTCCTGTTTGCCTTTTCCTACTCCATGCTTTGTAAAATGAGTTCTCATGAGAATAGTTTTGCAGAAGGGGAAAACATACTGGTAATAAAGAGGGGAAAAAAAAAAAGTAGAACTGTCTATAATAGTAATTTATGATCTCTTTGTATATTGCACTAAATTGTGGTATTTGATAGTATCATCGGGATTTAAAAGAGAAATACAATTGCATTGAGTAAAAATTACTTTGTTTCCCCCAATGCCAAATACTCCATCTAATTCAGAGGAAGGAAGTCATTGAAATGTAGTCATTTATGCAGCAGGCTAAAAGGAAATATTGTAAAGTAATTCTTAGCAGTTCTGAAAAGTAGTTTGAATTTTTAAGTTCTTTTTGGCTGGAAAAAAATCAGGCAAATTACAGGAAGTTTTGCAGTTAGAGAGAAAAATGTAAGGAAACATTGATAGTTCGCAGGGACCAAATGTTCGGTTCCCATTGACAGTGTTTCTGAGGCCCTGACAGACGTTATGGGCCAATCAAACTATTCTGAACAGGATTTTAGAGTAATGCCTGATCAGCTGTTCTGTTAATTGTAAGATCACAATGTTTTCAATTGAAGTTATATAAATGTCATACCTAGAAACCTAGTGATTTATTCTGCAAAGATTACTCATGTGACAACTGTTGCTTTCTGAGCTGAAATATGCAGCCCGTCTGCATATTTAGTTGTTTGAGAATTTTATGTTTCATTGGCTCACAGATAAAAATGAATTTTTAATGTTCATTTTATTGAAATTAATTTTGTGTACGTATATCTAAAAGGAATTTTGTGATGTTTTGAAAACCATGCTGTGAGTCATGGCAACTTTATTATATTTGTGCTATAGCACTTTGAAATGCATTTTGTAAAATAATTCCTAGCATTAAATATATATATATTTTTTTTTTTTTCTGTTAAACAGGCAAGTACTTCTAGAGTTTATTTTCTTGGTAGAGTTTATTTTATGAATATTATTGTCCAAGCGCTTTTCTTTCATTTTGTTTTTGTGTTGTTGCAACTTAGAAGAACACATTAAAACAATTACTATTCTGATGACCAAAATCTGGAGGTCTGGGCTCTGCTGATCTTTTGGGCTTTGAACACAATGCTGACTTCAAACTAGGACTGTGTTTTCCAGCCCCAGATTGATTCTTCTGTCCAACTATTACTAAACTATGACACAGAAAAACAACATTGCTTTCAAGGGGCTGGGTTTTGCTTTAGAATGTCTTGTCTTTTTCTCCTCTTCAGCATTTACTGTACAGTGAGCATTAGAGATGTTTCAATATTCTTGTATTGCTTATAAAGAGTAATTTACTGCCATAAACTGAAATTTTCTGAGCAGGGATTGTATTTCTATGTGAAGTCCCTCCAGCATAAAAAAAAAAATACAAAAATACAAGGTATGCATCATATTGAAAAAGTACCTTCCCTTCTTATCAGAATACCTTGTTTATAAATAAGCTTTTTAAAAAACTGCTGTGAGGGTGCTGTAAAATACATTATGTACTCCTGAAACCAAGCTTCTGTATTGCCTCTTTATTTGAAATCAACCTTGAGTTTTCCATAACCTTGTTTGTTGTCACCCCTTGACATCATGCGGCTTAGTTCATTTACTCCCTTGCAGCATAAGGTTTGTCCAGTATTTATGTGGTACCTTCATATGATGTTTGCGGGTGGCATAGTTGTTTTGCAGCTCAAAGGTAAAGTTTGCATAGTTTTTTGCTGCTTCCTTGATCCTTTTGAAGGGACAGAATGCCCTCAGGTCCTGTTGAAACAACTGGGAGGTGCTCAGTGTCTATAGGGCTGGGTTTATAAGCAGCAAAAATGACCCAAATCAGAAGTGATTTTGAATGCCTTGTTTCTATGAGAATTGATTCTAATATTGCAGTAGACTAATTTCAACACAAGTTTGACTGAAAAAAACACTGATTGGTTTAGAGTCTGAAGTTCCTCTCTACTTGTCTGTATCCTGTCTTGTAAATTCTTAAAATGGTCAATAGTATCACGAATTATTATTTCTGTTCTTCTCCTTTGCAAGATAGCTAGTTGTTTGCTGTATAGGAGCTGCTAATTTGGGGGAATATGCTTTATCCAGGAGATCAGCAGATCATAGCAGAGACACCTGGCACTTCTGTTAGCATTGAATGAATAGCATGTGATTTAGTTAATCATGGGATGGAGTCATTACTGGTCTAATTGATTTGACCTGGTGTTCTCTGACAATGTGTCCTGATTGCTGTATCTTTGTATCTGCCGTAGCAAGGAGTACAAACAAATGCAACATGCAAGCACATTTAAGCAAGTATAACTGTTATTTTAAAGTATTGTGGTATTTTTCCAAGAGTTTTTGAAAGCAGGAAACAAAGTACCATTATATTCCCACGTGCGCTGTCATGTGCTTAGATTTCCTATGTGTTTGAGACATCTGTGCTTGCAGATGAATCTGCTGTATTGAAGATGCCGGTATCCATCCTCACTCTTAAAATGTAAGGATTGAGCAAAACCATGTTTTTATAGCAGGAAAAAATCTCAAAAGTAACCAGGAGCCCTGGAAGAGATCCACACCCTCAGGCTGGAGCATGTAAATTGACGTTAGCTGTAATGGGAGTATTTTCCATTTGATATAGCATGAGCGTATTGTTTTATTCACTTGTTTGCTATCACTGCTTTTTAACATTACACTCTTATCATATAAAATATTTCTATTGGAAATTATTCTTTGGCAAAACCAGTTAAGACTCCAGAGGAAAATGATAACAGTGTTCGATAAGATATTTTGATTTATCTTTATAAGCAGAATAGAGACCTGGAGTGCTTCCTAAGTGGGAATGATCATTGCAGATCATAGCTCACCCTCCACCGCAGCTCCAGCTGGGTGCAGACTGATGCTGTATTCAGCTGCAGAAACAAGATAAAAGCTCTTCTAATTATGTAAGCTGTTGCCTGATCAGAAATCTTGAAGGGAGGTCAGTCGTCCTGAGTCGTTACTATAACCTGATTAGAGACCCAAATGTACTTTTGTTGAGTTTAACTGAGCATTTTGCCATTTATTTTGACAGGAGAGCATCCATAGTCTTCTACTGGAGGCTGCATGTTGTAATAAGATAACATGTAAACACCACTTAACTCCTAGCTAGATGACGTAATAAATTACGAGGGTGCCTCCAAAATATACTGTTCCTAAAATACAATATGCATGACAGTTAATTAGTCAGTATTAATTAAATAGCTGCTGCATTCCACCCCAGAAGTGGTTGCTTCTCTGTAGAGAGTGATGCTGCATGTGAAATAGGCCCTTGCAAAATAAAAACCCAGAGCATTTTATATATTACTTCAGCCACTTATGGGATGAAGTCACTCTCGATAAGATGTATAGCAGCTTTTCAACAACCAAAGCATCGCTATTAAATTGTTTAGGAAATCAAGCGATGAAAAGCATGCTCCCCTTCTACTCCCCAACCAAGAGAGTGGAGAGAAGTATTTCCAGGACACATTCTATTAAGAAGAATGCACTTAATTTGGCTTTTCATCAACAGAAAGCTTGGTCCTCTGTCTTTTTAAAAGTTGCCATGGTTTCTCAAATTGATGTTATTACTATTTCCTGAATTTCACATGATATTCAAAAATTGGCACCTCCAGGCTCCTCTCATTATACTGAGACGTTTTATCATTGTTAATGAATGTAGCATAGGTGCTATTCTTAGACAGCCTTAGGAAACAACACGTGTTTTGATCCAAGGATAGCTTGGACGAGTCTTCCTTACTTTTGTAAATCTGATGAGACCATATTGCAAAGGCAATGTTTGGGAAAGAAATGAGTTTTTGTTGTATTGATTTTATTACTTCATTTTAAAGTACAAACCAGTTTCACAGCATCTTGGAAGTATTAGAGAATATGTGAAGAAGTTGGTCTGTAACAGATGATATTCCAATTCATTATGAAGCAAGCATTCAATAATTAATTGTTACTTGAAGTGCTTACAATATATTATAAACATGGTTGGATTCAATTACAGGAGACATAAAGGGGTTTATTGTACTTTTTCTTCCCCTGATGGTGTAATGAAGTGGAGGCAGTTGGGATCCATAAATATTGGAGAACAGTCAAGTTCCTGCATACATAACAGGAACTGCTTTTTCCAGCTGTCTGGATGTGGAGTGTCTTCCTTCTGCTTGAGCAATGACTGTAACTAGGAGCTGGTGAGAATACAGCTTGGTTAACGTGGTGTGATTGCTTCTGATCCAGTAGAAACAAAGAGAGTTTCTCTTGGCAGCGTATTTGAGTGCCATGTTCCAGCATTAACTGGATGTTTCATGGCGGTACGACACGTATCTTTTATCATGACACTGGGCAGCTGCTTTACAGACTTCAGGGTGCAAGTCCCAAAAGCAGTTGCGAGGTTGGTGACCTGTAAGGACAGTGTTTTGCCCACAACTCTAGACAACATTTTTTCAGCTATAAGGATTTGCCCCTTCTGGCAGTGACCAGAAGGCCTGGGAGGAGGAAGAGGGGACTCAAGGAGCTGGAGAGTTCATTTATCTCTTTGATTCCCAGCAAGATCTTCTCCTAAAGCTCCTATGTGGCTGCCACAGAGCAATGTCTTCTCCTGAAAAGAGGAATCCTGGCTCACCTGGGTAAGACTGTGCCCCCAGGATTAGCACATTTGGGTGTTTGGTGGTCAGGCAGCAGGACTGGATGCAGTGAGAACAATCAGCTTGACATTGGTAAAAGATGGCTGAAAATGAATGGTTTTGTGGCCAAAAGACCAAAGAATAATATGTAAAATATGACAGGCTTTTCAAAATAGCTAGTGGTTTGTCATTGCTGTGTCAGTTGTACCTACCTAATCCCACACCACTGTGAATCAAGAGATAGAGAGCCACAGGAAAGTAAGGGCCAAGCAAAAGTGGATGATGGTTATTGCTGCAGGCAAACATGGCTGTAGAAGGTAAAGGGCAGTTTTCTATGTAAGTGCTACGGGTGAGGTTGACAAAAAGTTGGGAGTTACAAATGTGTAGGTGCTTATAGATTGTGGATGGTACACACTTAGTGTGTTAAGAATTTATTTTTATTCTTCTATTTTTGTCTCTCTTTTTTAACAGTCATTCCACATTCGACATTCATTAGCTCATGTCATGGGGAGAGGAGTCCATCTCATCATCCACATTTTTGTAGATAGTAGTCATTCTTGTGATCGTGTCATTCACTTATTTTCCTTTTTGCTGTGGTGTTTTCTACCAGATTCCATTGACCATTAGTTGATATTTTTGCCCAGCAACAACTTTGTAGAAGTGTCTTAAAATCCTGAAAGAAGGAAAACTTGCAGAAAAATGAGTGTTTTGGTTAAACATTTGAAATACAATGTAGCTGTTCTTCTCTGGGATGAATAACATTGCTCTCAGCATCAGGAAAATAATGAATGGAAAACCAAATGTGCTCTAAAGAAACTGAAGCTTTTTTTTTAAAGGGCTACTGCCCAAGTATGTCATCCAGCAAAGGAAAGTTGGTAGCTGCATTGTTTTTTGTAAGACAGCTACCCAGACGGTGATGTGATACCTTTTATTGGGCTAACCAAAGTTAAAATTAGAACTGAGCAAATAAATCCCAATGAGTAACAGAGTTAGTACATTTAACCTTTTGTGTGTTTCATTAACATCAACTTTTTCAAACCTGGCCACTCATTTTTGGCTTCCAGTTTACAGCATGCCAGGAGAGGACCTGATTGCTAAGCCTGGTGAGCTTCCTGCATTCGGCTTGAAAATTTTGGTCATACGAAAATACAGTCTGGTCCTATTTGTTCAGGATTATTGCGCTGGCCAGAAAAACAATTTCTACAAATTCTATTTCACCTCTCTGCCGTTAGAGATATCCAGTACACAAATCTGGACCCTCAGTGTTTAGCTGAGTTAGGCTTCTTAGGTCTCAAGCCAGTGGGCACATCCACTCTGTGGCCAAGGTAGGAAGTGGGTTCAGGCATTTACCTGTATGTGTGTTTATTTGAGTTGCTATAGTAGAGCTGGGTGAGGCTTTGTGATAACATTTATGGAAAGCCACATGTACGGTAGATTTTTGTACAGAGGATTGTTACCAAATCACTTCCATGTTGACTTCTGATTTGAAACTCATTCCTCTCTCTCTGGTCATTGTCATCACCACTGTATAATTTTTATTCACCAAGTTTATAGATAAATTATTGCTTCTCCTTATCACTTTTACCCCTGTTGATAGCTATCTCTCCTCAAAAGCAGCTGTGCGGTGCTGGAAGTGAAGTGAGTGGCACAGCAGAGGTGAACAGATCAAACCGCCTGTAAAAAGCGAAGTTGTATAACTCTCACCGATTTAGCATCCAGCGGGTATGGTGGAGCAGTTTCCAAAATGGTAAACTTACCAGAGTGGCCAGAGGACATTTCTGTTCAGAAAAAAAAATAAAAATAAAAGCCAGAGGGTATAAGCAAAAGGAGCGCCGCCTTAATTTCTTGTGCGTATTTCATCGTTAATTAGAGCTAGACTGTTAATCATGTGGCTTCCGTGGTGAGGAGATTTTGGGTTTGACTTTCAGCTAGGACAAACCAAAACTGGGGTAGTTGAGGCTCTGACAGTGTACCCAGGTAGCCCCAGAGCCACGCACTGCCCCTTTTCCCCTTCCCTTTGTCTCCCTACACGTGCACATTCTCCTCTGCCTGTGCTCCTGAGCAGGGCAGGAGTGCGGATGCTCAATTTTACCTCTTAAGGATGAATCTCCTGCTCAAGCACGTGGCTCCAGTGGAGGCTGCATCTACAGACCGGCTGTGCCAGCATCCTTCAAGATGTGCCATGGATTCCCACAGCTTCATGCCTCCACCTGGCTCACATCAGAGGTGTCATCTGGCTCCCCTTTATATATTTTTCCACCCTATGTAAACTATAGCACCAGGTGGTGCTTAGCAAATACTCATAAACAGGTAAAGTAGTTTTAACCTCTCCTTACAGGCTCCCACATCTCTCTCCAGTTTTTTGGGTTAATGTACTGCACTGTCTCTGCTAGTGCTCAGTCCCTGTCCTTTCCCTCACTAAGGCCTGCATTATCAAAACTAGCGGATAATTTGGATTGCGCTCGTTTTCTAGATACTCCCATTAAATTCGAAAGTGAAACCGCAGATTTGGAGAATTTGGTTGCAGGTGAATACAGCTATTGTTCAGCTGCTCCCATGCTCAAACCTTCGCAATCCAGCTGGAATCTACTAGCTGTGAAAAAGTACTTACTTTGCATTACACCTCTTCTAAGAGAAAACCAAGTATGTCTTTCAGAGCCATCTTTTCTTCCTCATTTCTTCTAGTTTGCATCATGTAAATTCAAACTGTCTTAATCCTTTTCTGCACTTGGGCCAGCAGCTGAAAGCCTGCAAAAATATGTGGTTTATCTTCTGTATGCTCTGCAGAAACAGCTTTACAAACCACAGAGACTATTTTAAAATAAATGGCCATTTTTTGAAATCCTATCATTACAAAGCCAAGGCTTGATTGTTGTTGTCTGAGTGCTTCATAGCAGCAAAATTCCTGCATTTTGGGAATTATGCTCTCTATTCATCCAGTTGGAGTGGATACAAAAGCAAAGCATGGAACTGTTGTGAGCGGTGGGTAGTGCTCACACTGTTAATTTCTCTAATGGCCTGTATTGTCTTTTTGTGGAATGCTCAGATGTCAATTCATCATCATTTGGAGTGGGGGGATGATTTTTTTTATTTTTAAATGAATGCACAGAAATAATCTTTAAAAAGTCCAGTGGCTTTCATTACTTCTGGCACAACAGACCTGCAAGCAGCTCCACTGTGTAGTGACGAAACCATCAGTACTGTGATTTATTACTTGACATTTTTCTTAATATGAACATTTATGAAGGTAAACACATACTTCAAAACAAGTCCATCTAAGAAAGTAATTGTGAAATTTAAGAAAAAACATCTTGGATGATCTCTTAGGGAACGATTGGAGTGTCCATCTTGCAGGTGCTCCATGCTGTGCACGTCCCAAGCAAGCCATCCAAGCAATGCCAGTGGGACAGCCAAGTCTGTAAGTACAGCAGCGGCAGTCTCACGCCTTTCCTCTGAAGGTTTCCAGTTGAACTTCTGGGTTTGTTTCTGTCTAATTTCCATGAAACCGCTGGCTCCCAAGGACATCCTGGGAGACCCTAGACACTGACAGGTGCTTAGCTGAGTTTGTGGATTAATTTAAGTCTGTCACCAGTTTGAAGACAAGGACTAACTAAATGGGTTGCAACAGAATGGGGTGTCTTTGGCTTTTTCTGGGACCACAGTTGCATCCCGCCAGGCTGGAGGTGTGGCTGTCTCTGTGCACATCACTCAGTGCTGCCACTTTCAGAGAGCTACGGACCCAAATTACTCCTCCTGGGGGCCATGGAGATGCACCCCTTTGGGAGAAGAGACCTGTTCCTTGGGTTACCTAGCACAGAGTGAACCTGAACACAGGGGCACCCCAACACTGTAGTCAGCCCACTTTTGAATGGTGTTATATTGGCAGGTTCCTCTGGGGACTTGCTGCAACGAGTCCTTAGAGAAGGGCCTTTTGCCCATTATGTGAATGTTCTTATTGGCCTCATCTGGGCTACTCTGATATGTGAATGTTTCCTGGAGAAAGGTCTAAATTATGTGGTTTATGAGCATGGTGAGCAGTTTCCGAAGTCCAGCACCGCAATATTATTTTTGTTTCATAGCTATCTTATTTTCCGACTTCCGTACCAACTACACTACAGTCATACAGACTGACTTCACTGTGATCAAAACATAAGAATATTAAAGTCAATTTGATCAAAACCTATCGATAATAAAACCAGTTAGAATTTTACATGACTTGGTAAAGGGGTAGCTCTGTTTTTTTTCAAACTAGCTTAATTAAAAGCCCAAATCACCAAAGTCAAATTCTGTTTTGAAAATAGTTTAGCACCAACCAGTCTCTCATAAGACATCATTTTGTGTGTCAGAGTACCTGCCAGCCACTACCTTGAGACTTCAGAGTCGATGTTTAAAGATACTTAAATAGCATACACCGCATGTAAACACATATTTAAAATTCTGTGGAGCCTTAAAACTGGTGGTTAATTATTCTCTGCAGTCACAAGTAATTCAGCTGACTCTCAGGTTTAACTTGCTAATATATACAAGATATGTGGCTGATACTTTCCCAAAGCAAATACTATTCCCTGCCTCTGTTCACCTCACGCTTCCAAATGATGTATTTAGAGGTACGCTACTGTCAGATAACTAGGGGATTTGGCAGAAACTCCCTACAGATCTGTGCAGTGGCACCAAAAGCTCACCTCTGGCACATTTAATGGTGCTCTCATCTCCCCTTGAAAGAGCCTTAGATAGCTGAGAGGCTGGTAGATGAATTGCACTGCCTTCTGGAAGTACATTTTTTCTCTCCTGCTCAGGTGACTGTGTTTTCCTTTTGGTGAAGGTCTAAGATTAATCTGACCTGGGTGAATCAGTAGCAAAATGAGATGGGTTTTTAACAAATTTCTGCTTTGTTGCTAGTATACTTGTTTATTTCTGCCTTTTTTTTTTTTTTCTGGACTCTTATTTATTTTGGGGTTTAAGCACATGCGGAGTATCCAGGATTTAATTGGTCAGTCAGATTGGTGAGCAGTGCAGTGTAGCTATGAAATCTTGTAATATTGCTGCTTTAATAATGTCTATATCACTCATTATGAAACTGCACAACTAGCAGGAGTTTCAACAGATCAGTGCAGGATTACCTTGATTTGCTTGTGTATATTATCTGAACATATCCTGACAGCTGGAGCTGGAAAAGACTGCCTATGACTGTCAGTTCATTGCTCTTTATATGTGTGGTACTGTCAGTCAGTAGTACAGATCAGCTATTACCGTTTAATTGAGCGTGCTTCTTTTAAATCAGAAGCCAAGAAGAAATAATAGGGAGGATTTCTTACCTATACTAGCTGTAATGTTGCGTAGCAAATTTTCTTAAAAGAAAAATAGTAGTCAAGTAAATTGCTTAAGCTTTGTATCTGGAGAAAACAAAATTAGGGGTTCTTTGTAAGACTGGTTTCTTTCTTCTTTCCTCCTCCTTTCCTTTCCTCCTCCTTTCCTTTTTCCTTTCCTCCTCCTTTCCTTTTTCCTTTCCTCCTCCTTTCCTTTTTCCTCTCCTCCTCCTTTCCTTTTTCCTCTCCTCCT
>VWYH01007307.1:548707-565408 GCA_013399365.1 Pampusana beccarii | reverse complement strand
TTTTTTTTCCCCCAAATAAAATGAGGTATGTAACACTAATTGCAGGGACGCCAGCAGCGGGATGCCCTGTGCAGCCGAAGCCAAACGAGAGAAAAGAAAAGGCATGTTCCGAAAACAAACCGAGAGGACGTTTCGCTCGTGTATGAGCAAGGCGCTTGCACACAGGGGTGAGGTTGCCGCGAACAGATCCGCGGCTCAGCTTCCCCTCTCCGCGGCCGCCGGGCTCTGCGCTCCCAACACCGCCACCTGCCCGCGGCCGCGCCGCGCAGCACCTTCGCTTGCCCGCCCGGCCCTTCTCGATAAGCTGTCACTTTATTTTATTATAGACGGGTTAAAACTAACGGCCCTCGGTCTCCTCGCGCTCGTTTGAGTGTGAACAAGGGCACCCGTGTGAAGGAGAGGGGGCTGCGACTTGGTGTGTTTCGTTCCTCAGACCTCACCTGTGAGATTTTAAGCCTTTTGGCTGGGTCTCTTTAGCTTGGAGAAGAGGAGGCTGAGGGGTGGCCCCATTAATGTTTATAAATATGTAAAGGGTGAGTGTCATGAGGATGGAGCCAGGCTCTTCTCAGTGACAACCAATGGTAAGACAAGGGGCAATGGGTACAAACTGGAACACAGGAGGTTCTGCTTAAATTTGAGAAGAAATTTCTTCACATTGAGGGTGCCAGAACACTGGAACAGCCTGCCCAGGGAGGTTGTGGAGTCTCCTTCTCCATTCAAAACTCGCCTGGACGCCTTCCTGTGTAACCTCATCTAGGTGTTCCTGCTCTGGCAGGGGGATTGGACTGGATGATCTTTTGAGGACCTTTCCAATCCCTAACATTCTGTGATTCTGCCATTTGAAAAAAGTTCTGGGAGAAATTCTGCTGTAAAGGAGGAATGGCAGCAGCAGAAGTGAACTTGCTGCAGAGTCTCAGTAGGCGATGATATCACAGGGCACACGCTGTTGGAAACTCGTCCTTTAGCAAAAACGTGAGCCTTGCCTTTCTGTGCTGGGTAGCAGCAGCTGCTGTTGAACTGGATCCTGTCTGGAGGGAAAAATTATCTGTCAATCTAAGCATGTCTTTTTGGGGTGGGGGATGGGATCAAGAGTTTCTGCCCGTGCAGAGCTGCTCTCTGCAGTACAGAGAGTCCTCATCTGCAATTATCAAGCTTCCATTCTATAAAATGTTTCTAGACTACTCCTTGCTTGTTGCATTTATTAGCTAGCATAGCAGATGGGCAAAATGAAGGTTTTGGTTTCTCTCAGAAATTGAAAACAAAGAAGTACCTTATGTATGTCAGTCTTCATGTGATTTCATTAGCCCTTTTCCTTTATCAGACACAGCAGATTATCAAGGGTAAACCTAACACAAAAACACATAACTCACACAAAATAATTTTTATTATCTCTGAAAGACAAACTATTTACAGCAGTGAAGTAACAAAGAGGAATAAGAGCATCTGCCACTTCATTCTGTTTGCTTGGCCTGTAGCCTCTTGAATTGCTTCTGCTGGTAATCCCATAGTTAGGACGGCATCAGCATTTCTGTTATAATTTTTTTTGTTGTTGTTTTAGCATATTTGATATGGACTACTACAGCAGTCCACTGTCTCCACATTGGAGCAATATTTTTCTGCTGCATACAAGTATTTCAGTTTGAGGTACTAATGGCATTTATGCCCAGTTTAGTTTATGCTCTGTTCATTTGGCTTGCATTTGTACAAATACAGGTTTTGAAGATTCTTGCAATGAGAAACTCCCTTTTGTAAGGCTTTTTTGAGTTCATAGAAAATATAATTTAAACAACAGAAGTATGTAAGATTTTCTGTGCCAGGACATTCTATGTTAATAAACTTTTAAAATGTTACTCATTATATTTATCTTGCCACAAATAAATTAAATGCTTTGCATGTTCCAGGGGTTTATGGAAAACTGTCAAAATGATGAGTGGTTTGATAAAATTTATAAACATTTATTCAAGTAAGTCTCACTGTAAATTTTAGATACTTTCTTGTACTTTCCTTTTATTTAAGGACATCAACCGTATACCATTTTTAATCCCGTTACAGTTTTAAAACCCTTTTAGTGTGGTCTCCAGACCTCATTTACATCCATTTAGTTTTCTGAATATTTTGCAGAAGGGGAGCTTTGTCAGGAGCACCCCTTTGCTCTACGCAGGCCGGTCTCAAGGTTTATTAACATTATTTCCTGGAGGAAAAGAGTCCACCTGAGAAGTACTGTTTGTTTGCACTGGTACACACTCTTAGCTTTAAAACATGATTAAGCACAGAATGAAGGAACATGCATAAGCATTTGAGAGGCTGCAGCCCAGCTCAGTAGGACTGAACTGCAAAGACCTGATCAGCCACCAAAGGATGAACAGTAGAGTAACATCCATGTCCTCTCCTGCACAGAAGTACGATGTCTCTATCACAATTCTCATGAGTTACTACAGAGTTTCCCTCCATTGCAATCCTGTGAGTTACTATGGAGCTTCCCAATTGCTGTATGCTGATGATCAAAGATAATAAAATACTTTCCCAAATTACAGGTCTCTTGGAAAGAATTTGCAGGGTTGCAGGTTATCAGACCCATGCTTCCAACTGCAGCAGATGTGTGTGATGATTATCTCAGTTATTGGATGAAGAATTATTTAGGAAGATGTTAATAACAATAGAAACGTGTAAATTCAATCTGATATGCAAACCATCTTCAGTGGCTTGTGAATGTATAGCCATTTAGCAAAATAGAACTGGAAACAGTGAGTTGTGCCAATTCATGTACTCTTCAATACAGTGTTTACCTGAGACATATTATTTTCTTTATTTTGAGATATCTCATAAATACAAAGAAACTGTGTTAAAATAATGCATAGTAATGTAAAAGTAATAAAAGCTGGGCCATTCCCAGTGCTGACGTATACATGTTCCTATGTAGGATGTTTATTGCACACTTTCTTGCATGGTAAGGGACCCTTAGGAAGGCCTATGACAAATAATTAATTTCCTGAACAAAATATGTGAATTCTAGTGATTCGATGCCTTCCTCTGCTTCTGGAAGAATTCTCTAGCCCACAAAGAATGGGCCTTCTAGTGTTTCTGACTTGCCAGTAAAACAGACAACCATGATGAAACGTGTGAATGCGATCACTACTGTCTTCTTCACTGTTAAGTATAGTTAACCATAAAGCTTTTTTTTTTTTCTTTTTAGGTGAATGCCTTTATTATTAACCTTTATTATGACCAGCTAATGGCTGACACTGTTTTATGGCTGACTGCAGGGAAGTGTCACTGGAGAAGGAGCTGAATTACATACAAAGTGGTATTTGTGAACAGCTACTGCTCTGTCAAGCTGGATGAACCCAGGCTGAGCAATAATCAAAACTCATGAATGTATCTTGTCAATAATAACTGATAGCATACAACATTTCTACAAAAGAGGTAAGGTTTGATGAGGTAAGATTTTGATGATGTGACTTCTGTTTTAATTACTGGCATACAACAATGTCTCTGTGCTTATCCAGTAGTAGGACAAAGTTTTCTGTGTGACCTTCTGATTTTGCTAAAATTACCACAGCTTTGAAGGCTGCTTGGAAAAAGCAGTACCTCTTCAAACAAGGATGCAAAAGGAAAAAGAAAAAAAGCCCTAAAACTCCACTTAATGTGGCATTACAATTGGAAAGGATGCTGCCCTCTGATGAGGTAGACGTAGGAGATAGGGTAAGGGAGAGGTAAAAAGCTGAGACAGCCCCCATACCTGTAGCAATGAATGGGAGAAACTAAGGTGTGGGGAGGATTGAGATGGTAGATTTCCCCCACAGGCTGGGTTTTACTTCATGAGAGATTTAAATGAGAGAGCGACTTTCCTCTGTGTCATGCCACCATTATCAATATTAGGGGGACACTGAGGTTGCTGCTCACAACAAGCATCTCCCTTCTTCCCTGATGAGAGGCGAGATATGGAACCAAGGCATCAGGAGGCTTGGAGGCTGGCTCTTTTACTGGGCAGCTAACAGTCTGTGAAGTGTGGTGTAGACACGGTACTGGAAGGCTTAGGGTCTCTTTTCAGATGCTTTAAGCAACAAAGATGGGCAAATTCCTCACCCCAACACCGGTGCTACCACAAAAGCAGCACAGACCCAGTGAGCTCACCCCATGGACAATATTTTCATCCAGCAGATGTTGTTTCAGAGGTAAGCTTTATACCTAATCAGTGTGTTGAAGGTGCTTTAGTGACAATCACACCGTGTTTGTTTGTTTGTTTGTTTCTTTTTCCACAGGAAAACCGAAACTGTATAACAAATCTCTGTGTATTGCTCCATAACTGCTCTGTCTTAAGTATGATTTCATCACATGCCCTTTTTAACTGATTGAGTTATGGGAGGACTTGAGTGTGCAGTTCAGTTGCTGTAGCCGCCTGTCTTCATTTTATGAAGGAGGTGAAAATGTTCACATTTTCAGAGTATTTTAGCAAGTTCCCTGATGTTATTTGGATGCCTGAGTTGTTATTTGATGCCCTCATTGCGATTTGTATGTTTCTCACACTGGGTGATGTTAATATTTAATGAATTTTAGACCACCACGAAGAGAAGATTCGATGCACGTAATGATATAAGTACTCTCCTGTGGTAGTTGTCACTTGAGAAATTATTAGGGTCGATTTTTTTTTTTTTTTTTTTCTTTTCCTATGGCTGTTGCTGTAGAAGGGCTGTGGCTGCACTGGAATTATAAAAGGGAAATGTAGCCACTAATTACAGATAGAGAAGTAAGAAAAAGCCAGTTTGCCAAATGATGCAGTATATCTTTCCAATGGAAAAAACATTCAGATGTGAAAATCTCTTCCAGAGTACTGTGCAATAATACGTACCTCTGCAGGCTCATCTATGTTTAAAACGCAGGGAATCGTGAAGGTGACGTTTCCCAGAAAAAAAATAAATCCAGGTTACATGCATTATATTTACGTACCAGGTTCATTGTGTACTCTGCACAATGTGCAAAGCAAATTTTCTATCACAGTTGTATTTTAATAGAATATGAAACCCTTCTAATGGCATCTAAATTATTGTATTTGCCTGTGCAGCTTCGGCCTGTACAGATTGAGGTTGAGAGATAAGAAAAACTCAGGCTTTCTTTTCTCATAGAGAAGGATTTTGCTAGTGATGTCTACAAGTTTACCAATATCAGTTTTTCATAGTCCGTATCATAGGTGCAATTTTTGCAATTTTAGGACTTTTGCTTGCTACTCCAAAGGTAGGTAATGAATTGTGTTGGAAAAGAGGTGTACATATCTTACTTTTTAGAACAAAGATGCAGGCTTTTGGTCTTGACTTTTGGGTTTTATTCTTAAAATGGACATGCAAATCTAATTGTCTTGCTTCTTACTGGGAACTGAAACATATTTAAAGTAGTCAGGTACGTACCACTCTGTCATGCACCTGATTTGCCACTACTGTAAGCTTTTTTGAAATAGCAACTCACATCCACCGACCCCAAAGAAAGAAAATAGGAATGTGTATAAATCTGAAAACATTTTTTGGCTTGTCATCAGGCTAGTTTATTTCAGAGAGCATTAATTGCCCCAAATGAAACATCAAAGTTCAAAGGAAAACGAATCGTGAAACAGGCTTGGGAAGATCTGTCACAGAAAAACCTCCCGCCATACGCAAGTGTTATCCCATCCAGACCATACATGTATGCGTGTGTGCAAAAACTTGTTTTCGGTGATGTGTGTAGCTAATATTGCTTGTGTTTATACCTAGGAGAGCAAAGCGTGGACCTGCAAAGGGAAAGTGTTGAGGAGCTGCAATAGCTACAGCCCACCGAGAAGCGATGGGCCGCGGGACCCGCACGGCAGGTCAGGAGAGCGGGGCCCCGGTAGCTGCCACCCTGCTGCTCCCCACCCCTTCGGGCGGGGAGGCGGGTCAGCCCAAACCCCGCCGAGCCCCGGGCTACCCCGATGGGGAGAGGCAGCCCCGAGGCTGGGCGGGGAGGGCTGGAGAAAAGCCCCTTCGGGCGGCAGCGGCCCCGGGAAGCGGCCGGCTCCGGCTGCGGGAGTTTGTGCTGCGGCTGCAGTGAGAGAGGGGGCAGCACAGGGGACGGAGAGAGGCGGCAGGGGATGTCGGCGGCCCCGGCCGGGCGGGCAGCCGGGGAGCGGAGCCCCGCCGCGGCGCTCCCCGCGGGTACCCTCTGCCCCCCCGCGCGTCCCTCCTTCCCTCTCCCGGCTCGCTGCCGGCCGGTAAAACCTGCCCGCAAGCACAAATGGCACTGACACAAGCCGGAATGCGCAGCCCGCTGGAGGCAGCCGGCGCCGCCGCTCTCTGGCCAGGTACCGGGATTTTGGCTGCACCGGACTTGTCCGAGGATCCACGTTTCCTCCCTCCTTACTCCTCTTTTACCTTTTCCTGTTGTTCTTTCCTCCTCTTCTCGGTCCTCTCTCCTTCTCCCGGCCCCACCCGCAGAGCGGCCGCTGGTGCAGCCCCCGACGCCGCGGCCGGGCCGGGCGGTGCTCGGCGGGGCCGGGGGAGGGAGTGGCCGGGCATCTCCCGGCAGGGAAACGGGGTCTGGGGCTGGCAGCCTGTCTGTGCGTGTGTGCGCTTCTGGGGGAGGGAGGCACGGGGGCCGGGGGGTGCCGGAGGAGGGACTATGGAGAGAGGAAGGTATAAGAAGGGATGCGGGCAGGGGAGGGGGGTGATGGAAAGAGGGGGTGTGGGGCCGAGGGGCAGGCGCTGACAGCTGCTTTCCCCTCACCCACAGTCCCCTCCCCCGGTGCCGCCGTAGGGTGGGACTCCCCGGCGGGACACCGTCTCCCATCCTGCTCCCCACGCCCCCGCTGCAGCCCGGCGCCGGGGTTCGGTGCTGGGGCGGCCGGGCTCCGCCACCCGACGGCGCGTCCCGGACTCTGCCCCACAGCTGGCGGGCAGCGGCACCCCCGGGAGGATGCCCCGGTTCTGCGGGGGCTGGGCGGCACTGCCGCGCCTCGTCCCGGCCGCCGCCGCCGTCCTCCTGGGCGCCCTCTGCCTCCCCGGGGCTCTGACCTCCTCCCTCCTCACAGGTAAGAGGGCGCAGGAGGGGCGCGGAGGCTGCGCGGTGCCCACCTGCCGCCGGGACCCGCCGTCGGGCGCAGGGGCTGCCTGGCGTTTCACGGGAGCGCGGGAAGGGCGGACAGCTGGAGGTGTAACCGCGTGGTTTGGGGCAGGTGAACACAAGAGCCGTGCTTCCCTCTCCCTTTTTTATTTTTCCTTTTTCTGCCCGCTTCCCCTCGAGGGTTATATTTCCCTGATATATTCTCACAGAGGGAAATGCTGGATTGATTTCTAGTGCAAGCGAGGAGCCATTAGATTTTGAGAAGTGATTCCAACATGACACAGTACCGGCTAATCAGCGTGAGGGCCATAAAGGGATTTCTAATTTGATTCAGTTTGACAGTCAGCCTGCTAATTTTGACTCATTTGCCAGTTGGCTGTCGTGCATTAAAAGGATGCTTCGTTCAAAGCTCGTGCTGTACTCCTGGTCCAAGTCCTCGGAGTGTAATGGACTTTTTGCTGATTTCAGTAAGCTCTGGATCTGTCGTTATAGAAGTACCCTGCTTTGCATGGAGTACTCATTATTCTCAACACGTCATCTGAGAAACAGCGTCCTTCTTTGCTATAACTGGAGCACAAAGAAGGTCTAGGTTTGTGCAGCAATAAAAGGCCAGTTATTTCCCAGTTTCCTTTGGAATCTTATAGAAATGCTGAACATCCCTGCTTGCTTAAAACAGGCAAATTAAGATTTAAAATTGAAGGCGAGGAATGGAGCAGGGGTCGATCATTAGTGTGATTAGGACAGTTTCCAAAACCAGCTGGGAATATTATAATATGTCAATATTTTGCAATTTTTATTTCTGTTTCAGGATCTGTTGCAAAATGTGAAAATGAAGGAGAAATTCTGCAGATACCATTTATCACAGACAACCCTTGTATAATGTGTGTTTGCCTGGTAAGTTTGGATTTCAGATAATAAGAACATTCAGGCCTTTGCTAAAAGTAACTGCACTGAGAGGGGAATATTTCACATAATCAAATCTTCGGTGCCTCCGTTGCCTTTATGTAACACAAGGTTATCTCAGAGCTGAGCTAATGGAAAGTAATCCAATCCATGATCTGGCAATCACTTCTTTGACTTTTAAACCCTCAGACACGAAGTTATACCTGACTCTAGTATGACATTGTGAAACCGAATTTACCATGTGAATTTGGAGGGGAGCTGTTTTCACAAAACCAGGGGTGCACACAAAAGTCTTTGCATGTAGCTCAGCAAGAAGGGTGAAAGGTAGGGTTTGGAAATGCTGCTGCTTTGAGCTCCCATGTGTGTAGTTTCACACACCAGTGGCTGAGGAGCTGCTCAAGGGTGCAAGGTGAAGGCTGCAACGTGACTGCACACGCTGTGATAAGACAACAGTAAAAGCAGAAGTGATGCTTTCATCAAAGCACTTTATTCCAAGGATGACACTGCCTGCTGTGCTGGGAATGCAGTGGTTAATAATGTCGCTAGCTGATACACGTTTTGGGGAGAAACATTCCCTTTCATTGTAACTCTGCTTCAGAGTTAAGCATTTTTGGGAGCAATTCAACTGGCCAAGGCTTTAGGAGTTATTGAAAAACAGTTGTTCTAAATAAAACTTTGTACAATGTATTTAAAAGAAAGCCATAAACCTTAATTTGCTGTGGAATGCAAAGAAAAGTATAGACCAGAAAGCACTATGTTTTACGTTTTGGAAGTTGTAGAGTAGCTGACTGTAGAAATTGTTTTCTACTTTAGGACTTAAATATCAAGACACGCACTCTCCCCTTTCTATTATTGCTATTAATATTATTAGCATTAGCCAGCATTATTATAAGTCTATAAAAGACTTAAAGGATTGTTTCAAACTGCCTTTTAGAAGGCAATTTTGGCAACTGTAGGAACCTGATCTTGAGCTCCCTGAGGTTGATATATATCGCTGCACTGAGTTCAATAGATTTTAAGTGAGACACAATTATAACTTTTTAGCTAATAGTTATGAAGAATAAGTTATTTATTTTTCTGGATAGAGGGGGATGGGGAAAGGAGGAGCATGGGATGTGGTGAGTAAAGGAAATCAAGGGAAAACAAAAAAAGACATGAAGCTGTGTTTTGTCATGGATCACCTTCCCAAATATGTCTGCCACCACTCTTGCTAATGGAAGCTGGTGTTAACCAGCGAGGAAGCAATTTATCTGTGAAGGAGCAGAAGTTCAGTCTTGGGCATCAGGGCAATAATGCATCAGGGTAAAACACTTGTATTTATAGATCTCTCTAGACCTTGGCTTTATGAAATCAATGAGTACCCTTTTAGTGCAGGAACATGAAGAACTGCAAAAAACATTGGATGTAAGAACTCTAAATCTATGTGGTTTGTAGGGCATACTTTAATGAAACAGCAGCTGAGGGAATTTGGCTCCCTTCTGTGCAAGGAGGACACTACATTTTATTAAGAATATGGATGCCTAGTGAGTTACTGCAGTTACCTGCACTGGATATGCTCTGTTTTATTTCTGCCAAAGGATAAATTTGATCTCTGTTTCTTGAGTTGGAAGCTGGCATACCTGGTAGAGGAGAAGGAAACTGGTCTGGAGATACTGACTTCAATGCTGTGCGGCATCCAAAGCAATGACTTACTGGACAGCCAGTTGCTGAAATCTCTGTTCAGGCCTACCACAAGGGAAAAGATCCATTTTAAGAGGTCTGAGACAGAAACAAAAAACCATATGATGATTTGTGACCAAGAGGGAAGAGAGAACCAGCTTTCCTTACATCCAACTAGAAATATTGATTGCTTAATAGCCATTCAGTGAGGAACTTTCTCTGGAAGACCGATCATACTCTTCAAGAGCAAACCTGATGGATGTTCGTATCATAAGAAGCAAGCAACTAAGAAAAGAGCTTAATAAGCTGTTCCAGGAAGGAACAAATTGCTGTCCAGGAGAGGACAGAAAATTCAACAGAGGGCACTTGTGTTAAAAACACCAGTAAAGAGAGTAACTGAAATATTGGATGGGATTATGGCAGGTCTCCCCTAGCAGTGATACATTTCCATGACTGCAAGCTGCTATAAATAACTGCCCAAGTTACAGAAATCTGAATGACTCTGGGAAGAATATCTAACTGCCTTCCAGGACATTCCCATCTCACAAATGAGAGGAGACAGAACTGAAATGCTGGAACTGAATAATCGTTGTTTGACAGACCTGACTCTGCAGGTTGTGTCTGGCAAAGCACAGGGATGCATCCTAGCAAGGGAGAAAGAAGCAGCACAAGCAAAGCAATCTCCAGCTTTGTCTTAACAGGCAAAATTGGTTGGGAGGACAAAGCAAGAGGTAATATTCTAAGAACAAATGTGGTGAAAATTAGAAACTTATAGGTTATGGATAAGTTGCAACCATGCAACAAAGACTGCAAACAGCAATTACAAATGCAGTTCGTTACGCACCGAGAAGTCTAGGAAGGAAGACTAAAACCAAAAGTTGTCTTTTCTCATTGATGAGCGGAGACAGGATGGACTGATCTTCGTGATAGGAATATGAACAGGAACAAGGCAGATAGAGCAGACACTGGCTTCTGGGGGTGCTGCTTTAATAAAGCTTCTAGCTCTTGTTTTAGGGTTATTTGTAACACAAACTGCTGAATCTTGAATACAAAAGGCACACTGATCTCCTAGAGACAGCCAAGTCTAGCTACCAAGACGAGTTCATTCTTGTGCATCTGCTGTAACACGTGCAAAGAGAAGTTGTGGTGATATGGAAATTTAGACTCGGGGACATGTGCTGGAGACTTTTTGTATATAGTACGTAGTAAATAATTCACTTCTAAAGTATAGGTAATACTTTTCTAATAAAAAGGAAGTGCACCCACCATGAGATAGCTCTGTTTTGGACTTCCCTACTTGTCAAAATGAAATGTGGTGGAGTGCATAAACAGCACTGATGCTTGCCCTTAATATAAGGAAACAGGTAAGATTAAGAGTATGTATACGTGTGCATAAATGTACACTGTAGCTCTGTATGAAAGAACTGCCAGCTGAACAAGCCACTATGACTAAAATCTAGAGTTCCCTAATTTGTAATTTATATGTTTCTATGGTCTTAATAATGCCCATAAAAATGGTCATTTTTAACATCTGCAAGACAACAGTTTCAATGTGGGTTTTTACAATTACAACACTTTAGCAATGGTATGTTGCTGTCCAACTAATCACCTCTCTAAGCACTTAATAAACGTGGATTAATTTGATCTCCAAAAAACTGGTTATTAATTACAACTGACTCCAAAAAGTGGCTATTTTTATTATCTTTTTTTTAGAGAAAAACATCTAAGTCAAAGAAAGACTGTGGTTTATCCACAAGGAATTTCTTGTAGGACTGTGATGAAAGCTCAGGTCTCCTAACTACTGGTCTAATGGTTTGACTACAAAGCCATACCTTCTCACTTCGTGCACTTTCACTTTACAAGTGGATGTGGGTGGTTTAGTCACAGTACGAACACACTTATTTTCTTTTTTGTCTCTCTGACAACTGGCAGGCTGCAGAGATGCCAGGTTTTTTGGTGTGTCTGCTCTCCCGAGCTTGTTCTCAGGCATGGAATGGGCAAAGGCAAATTCAAGCTGCCTTCATGATCCAGAGGTTTTGAGAACTGTGATTTATGACTTACTATTGCTATCTGCAAAATGCTGTTAGGGATAATGTGCTTTGGTCTTCTGCCTATGTCCACTTTGAATGTCTGTGGTTCTACATCTCCTAGGAGATACACTATCTCTGGGAAGTTACTACACCACCTGGCTTTCCGTAAGGAAATAGCCCAAAGCAGGCTGAAGGCAACTGAAACTACTTGCTTTCTTGTGCATTCACCATATATGCTGCTAAACACATGAACTGGATAAAACACTGGCATCCTTAGTACTTAGGGCCAATGGGTAGAACAGAAATACAGAAGTTGCACTCGGAAAATTGTTGTTCTGAATCTAGGCCATGTGAAAATTGCATGTAGGCCTGCTTGTGAAGTGCCAGTGTAGTATGGCATGGTTGACTGGCTCATTGCAAGCATGCAAGTCTTTATAAAGACTTCTCTGATGGAAAGGGTTGAAAACACTCCAAGCTGCAGCAAGCTCTGTGTCAGAGGAAGGTGAACAACTGAAAGGAAATACTAAATGTGGTGGACAGTAACAAGGACTAAGTAAAACAACTCTGAAGAAAAAATACTGTCAAAAAAAGGGAAACTCTTATCTCAGATAATCACGTGGCCCTTAACAGTGCAGAAAAATATTTTAGAGAACATATAGTTGTGAAATTATTTTATACCTTGTGGTCAATAGTAAGAAAATCTCATGTCCTGCTGTTCTCTGAAAATCAAAGTAAAGAAACTGTGGGTAATGAAGTTGACGGAAAAAAAGTTTGGGTTTTAAAGGACTTGTCTGAATTGGAATGATGATTATAGGTAAAAATATATAATCTTGGTAGTATTTGTAATGGAATGATATTGATTCAGTTTGATAAATAGATTTTTTAATTGCAGTTATTAAATGCTTTAAGACTGCAAACTACTATAACTACAATATCTAATGCAAAAAAAATCCTTCTAAAAATACACTCACACGTGGAAAAATGAGTTTATTTCAATCTATAGGAGCATTTCACACACCTTGTGCAGTTCGAAGAACCCAAACATGTCATGTATGGCAGAGTCAGATATCTACATATCAGAAATGAAAGTTTTAGACTGAGGGTAGTGGAGGCATGGGTCAATTTCTGCTAGTAGAAATGAAACTTCATGAGTGTGAAAACCTAACACATTTTGGTAAGTTTTGTACTTTTTGTAGCGCAAAATATGTATTGAGTATTTTGAAATGTTACAGGGAAAATGCTGTTAACAGAATATAGGGAGAACTTTTGCTTAGATTTCTTTTATATGGGTGTCAGCATATAAAATAGGTATGGAATATTTAAGTTCAACTCTGGTAAAAGTACAGTAAATGATCAAGTGCAGCAAGAGTTTTTGTTGGTACAGCTTTTTGGCTGGAAGGTATCTAAAACTCAAAATAGAAGTAGGCTCACACCTGATATTATGGCATTTACTTTCAAGAAATATATGCCTCAACATACGTGTGGAAAAGACATAAAAATGCTACAGTCTGTCGGAAATAGGTGAAATGAGAACCTGTGCATAATTATAGGATGAGAATGCAAAAACCCACAGAAGTAACTTAGCCTGAATTAAACTTCTGAGTGCTGAGTTTTTTGAAGGTGAGATGAGCTCAGCAGCAACAACGATGACAGGTGGTGTTGCCTGTGGTGGTGAGGAGAGCCATGGCATTTCATGCTCATTTATAATCATCTGCATGGACCCTGAACACCTTGCCAGAAGCAAGCAGACATCCAAGAATAACCTGTCACTTGTCCAGGGGTATATGTAGCTTTAAAATGAATGTACCAAAAAATGCCAGCTGAAAGAGACAGGTGAGAAGCCAGGAACTGCGAGGAAATAGATAAGTATACCTCAGGTAACAGTGGCCTTCACATCGCAAGAGCTTTTTATTTTTTCAGGAGAATGAAAGGGTTTGGGTTTGGTGTGTTCTTTGTGGGGAGAAAAGGTCTCATTATTTTTTTTATTTTTCCAAAATACTTTAGAACAAAGCGAGTTGTGTCAAGAAACAGCTGATAAAAGCCAGTTGAGATCTTGACAAACCACATCTAAATCAGTGCCATTTCCCCCACCTTTTTTCCTCCCTCCTTCCCTTGTGCCTGTGCCTCAAACTTGCCAACTGCACCTGCGGAGTGGTAATCATATGTCTCAACCTTTTATCACCTAAATCCAGAACAGAAGGAAATAAATGTGAGCCAGAAAGTGTAACCAAGTGATGGAAACCTGAGAAAACTTTGGAGACAGGAGCTCGGGAAACTAGAAATCAGAGCTTTGCTTGGCATACATTTCATTCAGCGTGAAACATCATTCTGTAGTTTAAATTTCTGCCTTTAAATCCGAATGTGCAGTGTAGATTTTGACCTTTGCTGATAAAAAATTATGTTAAATTTGTTGTTATAAGACCTAGTGTTCTATCTAGTTTGAACTGATGGGGTAGTGAAATCGAGTGCAAGCAAACCAAAGAACAGAAGACATAACCTCAACCGTCGTTCCTCCCTGCACTTCCCACCAAAAAACCCATCTCATCATTGCAGGCCAAAGCAAGAAAGCTACTATAATAGATTTGCTGGGGTTCTTTACCTATAACATAGTTGATTACTGTGGCACAATACAGAAGTTGAAAGCTCATAGCTAGCCTGAGAGCAAGTGTTTGACACATGTTCAGTGAAGATGGCAGTGTTTTAGTACATCAGGATTCAATTGCTGTTGCATCAAGGTATAATGTGGCCCAGATGACTTTTGGTGGCTCAGTGCATATTAAAAAAAAAATAAAAAAATCATCAAACAATTCTTTCATACCTATTGTATTTAATTTAATTTCAATAGTTTACATACATCAACTACAGAATCTACCAAGACTGCATCTTCTTTCAATTTCAATATTCTTCGTCTTTATTACTGTGTAATACAATCAACTTTCTCTTCACTCACAAAAACAACAAACGAGAGAGACAAAAAAGCCTAAGATACAGCAGTGTATTGATAGTTTTCACCGCCCTATTACACAGAAGAGAATGTTGTTTTGATCGGTGTTTGGAGGGTTCCTGGAACAGAAGCATGCCCCAACATGATGAAAGTTTTATTAGTTTTTCTCCAATTTAAAAAAGATACAGATGCATATGCCATCTCTTACATGAAAAAAAAGCAATACCTCACACCCCAAAATTAAGCACCAGTCAAAGATCCATGTCAGATGCAGCTGGGTCTCTCATATGTGCTTTGTCATGGGGGCCCAAGAACAGTGTGTGTGTGTGTATATATATATATATATGTGTGTGTGTGCGTGAGAAGATGATTTTACCATTGAGAAGTGAATTGAACTGAGAGCCAGAGCTGGCTGATTACCTGTCGTGGATGTGATTGCTTTGACAGGTTCTCCTGAAGCATGCTTCATGTAAATTCAGCTATAATTGTTCTTAATTAATGCAACACCTTTGGGTAAGACAAGGCTTTGGCCTGAGAATGAAAAACCAACTGCCAATGACAGGAGATGGTTACTCTGGCTTGATCCTCTTAGGTTTCCAACAGCAGCGTTGAGCAATGTCCAGGTCAGTTTAGTGCCATACAGAGATATGGCCACCCTGGCCAAGTAGTAACACATGCAACATCTCATCTGATCTCATTTTTTCCTCTGAGGAATGAATGTGGATTGTATATCTGGGTGTTGTCTGTGCCACCTGCGGACCTCTTGGAGTCCGCGTTCTACACCGTGCTCCACATCCCAGGGCTGCCTCAGAATGTGGCAAATCCCTAACACAGGTATGTTTGCCTTTAACTCACTGTGCTTTATCATGCCATTTATTTTAGAGACACAATGCGCTGTCATATGTGACAGCTTATGATGAAGCCTTTTGGAAATCTGCAGGCTTGAAGAAGCTATTTCATGGTGTTCTCAGAACACATGGGATAGTGAAGAGTTCACTACTTACACATTTCTAACATAGAGTCAGCTGCGTTGAGCAAGCATACATACGCACGCAGTGTGAATTGATCATAGATCTTGGCAAAACCCTCCTGGAAGAGAGCTGGTGATATGTCACTGTAACGATGCTGAAGATCCAATCTATCAAGTGTGGAAATGAGATTCTCTTTGGCACAATTAAAGGATCAGAGAACTCAAATACAAAAGAACATATTTTAAATGTATAAATAATATGTGGAAAAATATGAAGGGCACAAAAATGCCATAAATTAAGTGGAAAAATGTAATATAAGTTGCAAACGTCTTTGGAATGTGTCTACAATAAGTGCAAAATGGATCAGCCTAAGTTAAGGCACTTTTTTATTGCCAATAAGAAAAACATTATTAAAGAGCTGGTCCAATATCAAAATGGCATTTAAAAAGCATACGGTTACCTGTATATAGTTTTTATTAGCTTTCAAGTTTCTTCCATTGAGTTGTTAACAGTCTTTTTAAGAATTATGGTCGTGTAAGTGAATGGTTCACAGTGTCAGTATTTCTGCTGTTCTGCTTTGTGCCGCTATATAAAAATAGATATTTTTTCCCCACCAAATATCTGGTTTTATTTCCCCATCATGTTTTAATATAAATTTTTGAGGGAAGAAAAATATTAAGCAACAACCAAAAAAAATCAAATGAAAATGCAACCTTTTTATATCGAGCTTATGGTCAAATAAAAGGCCATTGTGAAGAAAAAAACCCAATATTGTATAAAAGCTTTTAACTGTAATACTGCTACTAAAATGACTATCGTACTGGTACTTACTCATATTGTACCTAGTAACTGTTGTAATTACTTCCTCTGAGGCTTCTTGGCCTCTTCATCTTATGCATTAAGCTGCAGCTAAAAAATTCCTTGCCTGACCATTTGTCCGATTGAACTCTGGGCAGCGTTTTGCTTTGAGCTGAACCAAGTGCTGAGCTCTGGGCCCAAGTACACCATGGGCCCTTTCACTTGTCATCCCCACGAGCTGACCTTGTGTGCTGATACCTGGATTTCATACACTTTTTGTCTATCTCTCCTATTTATTTATTAGTCTTTTTTTCCTGCCCCCCCCCCATTT
>VWYH01007307.1:508359-548696 GCA_013399365.1 Pampusana beccarii | reverse complement strand
TTTTTTTTTTTTTTTTTTTTTCCTATTTTGCCCATGTGTCTGGGATCCACTTGCTCCTCTAGGTAGTAGTCCGAAATGGGCTGTTAAATTAGGACTGTGTATCACCATCTCACTGAAAAAAATAACGTGTATTCACACACCGTCTACTCTTTAACTATTTCCTCATCCATTCCACTCATCAACCTCCTGGCTGTAGTTTTCATTTTCTGTACTGTATCTTAGATTTTTCAGAGAGGGAAGCATTATGTATTTGTGCTGTAAAGTAATATGGCAAAAGGCAGTACTGTGAAATAGCATTAGAGCTGGGGATCTATTTGTTCTTGTGAGCACAAGGATGGGAATGTGATAAAATGCCATTTAGAAAAACAATTCAGAAGACTCCAGTTGTTCTGAGTTCCTGTTTTAAGGTAAACCTTTTTGCAAAGCTTAAATGTTAAAGATTGAACCAGGTCATCTTTAATTTTGTCTTAGAGTTGTGTTTATATGATTACTCTGCATTTTGCTCTGCAGCAGGTCTAGTTCACGTGAGGCATCTGCAGCTGGTCGCATGGTAGTTGACGCTGCTTTGTGTGTGCATAAACCCCAACCTGCAGGTCTGAAGCTTCCTGTATATTGCATATTTAGTGCAAATTCCCCAACCATGTAGATGCTGCAATTTCAGTTTTAAATTTCTCTGTGCCGAGCACTGCGTTGGCTTCCATGTCCAGTGCTGTGCCAGACTTGAGAAGTTGAAGTCTGCCATTCCTACTTCACACCAAAACCCAGGTATTGCTCAGTCCTGGGCTGCTAAGGTGCTCAGAGTAATCCCAGACTGCCTTGTTGGCTGCAGGGCCAGCTGCTCCTTTCTCCAGATGGCCATGGTATGCATGGCTCACCTGTTTTGTAGCTGAAGATCTCGTTTGAGGCATGGAAGCAGCAGCTCTACGCTCCTCCTTACCTGGAAAGGTGCAAACCAACGTGTCATAGAGCCATGGCCAGGACAATTAGATTTCTGACAGCTCATGGGCTAAATGTTGTGAGGCTTTTTTTCTTAGCTGTTCCTGACATATTGTTTTCAATTATATTAAGTGCCTTCAATGGGAATGGTTTGGAACCATCAAAATGTATTCCGATGGCCAGCTAGAGTCATATATTTGAATCTGTGTTTCTGGCTTGTCTTATGATTTATTAGTGGCTGAAGAACAGCAGACCTTGATTGTCCTGGGGTTATCTCCTCCTCCTTTTTTTTCTGTCTGGGTGGTGATGTGCAGTTGAGGCAGGGTTTGGGAGAGATGGGAAAGAACTGATAAATGACTGCTCTAGGGCTATGTAGTGGTTGTGATCTGATTGTGCCAGTTAGTGAAACACCTCCAGGTTGTGCCGCTTGGAAATCGTTGGGGCAGGAAGGAGCCAGGCAGGGTGGCTGGGCTTGAGATAAGGCTATTAGCTGAAGGATTGCCTGTAGGACTTAAAATACTGATAAGAGCAGCTGGCTCTCCTGCCACAGGGAGACTGTTGATTATTTGCCTGTGACAGAATATTTTTTGTCTGTATATGGCAGGGTACACCAGATCATTTTCATATTTAACACTTTACACGCCCCCCACCCCCCTCCCCCCCCATCAAATACTCAGTTCTGGGGAGAGCTGGCGCAGTTAACTGTGTTAGGTGGATTGGTGATTCAATCTGGCAAATGCTTTTGATTAAAATAAATGAATAAAATTATGTTGGCAGGCAGAGCGCAAAGCATGCAAGCTTTTTAGCATGTAAACCAAGGAGTGGTGGATAGGTTGTTTGTAAAAGCAGTGGATAAAAAATGCTGGACAATTAAAGTCATTATACATTAAAATGTTGATGGTGTGGTTGTGTAACAAACCTTTTGAACAGACTATGCTTGAGGCATAGTTTGTCTGATCTAAATGCATTAAGCATTGCTGGAGAAACTTGCTGATGTGGACATTTAAGATGCAGCGTAGTGTACTGATACTGAACCAGAGCTTGTTTATCATGAAAATGCAAAGAAAACAGAAGTAGCATGCAATTTTTATAGCTTCTGGAAAAACGTCTGTATATATCTTATTTAACTTTGCAAGGTTTCGAATCCTAGAGCAAAAACTACTTGACTCAAAAATCAACCTGAAACGGAAACTTAAAAAAATATCTAGAACTCTAGGCCACAATAGTAAGAAATTTGAGTGGTTTATGTACTTGTTGTTACACGAAGTGTATGTATTCAGTGCCTAAAACTGTGTATAATAATTTTAGTATAAAATTAATATCCCTAGTGTCATCAGGTTTCTTGGCATGATTAAACCAGTCCACATATGGAAGCATACAAAGGTGGGAGCCAAAAAGAGAAAAAGAAAGCAAATCACCTACAACAAAAGGGAGGTTTGCTGGAAGGCAGCCACCTGGAGAGATGAGTAGGCAGCTCCAGCCTGTTCACTGAGCATTATGTCTTATGTACCAGACAGCACAAAAACTGCTGCTGAGACAAAGCTTTAGTTGAAAGGACATGGATGTGATTATGTATGACTCTGGAACCAGAGGTGTAAAAGGATTTTTAAGCATCTTCTGGAGACCTAATATTACTACTGTGTGTTGGTGGACAACTTGTGTGGCCATAAGGTACCGTTACCATCAAAGGGTTTGGGTTAACCGGCTGAGTAGTCCTTAGGTTGGGCTGTTGGACCAAGCAGCCCATGCTTAACTGTCTTGTCTCCTCTATTGAGAAGACAGAACAGGGATTTCTTACAGCTGATGTGCTGAGCAGGGAGCTGACAGGAGCTGCTGAGTATGAGGCCATACCCTAAGCCTCTCTTTCTGTTTTGGGGTGAGGTAGCTCATGCTGTGCCCTTAAGGGTTCCCTGCTCTGGCCTGGGTGGCAGGAAGTATCTCCTCTTATGTCATACAGCTTAGTAGTTGGAGGCAGTGGGAGAAAAGCAGTTTATTGTAGAATATATCAAGAGGCATTGATGCAGAAATTGTGATCTCATCTTGGTTAGGAAATTTCCTGCTCTTCTCTAGGCTAGAGAAGTGTCTTTCAATTGCCTGTGTAAAACACGGCAGCGTGGACAGTCTGGATGAAATGTCGTTCCTCTTCCAACCCAGATTGGGCCGTGACTTGGCAATGTGAGACTACTCTTATTACAGAGGAAGGTACAGTTAATTAAAAATTAAGTTTCTAAGACCTCAGGTAGATAGATTTTAGTTTTTTTCAGTTCAGCCCCAGGTTCTCATTTTTCACATGGCACTTGAGTCTTTCATCATAAAGAGCCCTTCTTATGCTAAAGGTGTGAAACCTGTGGTTTTCAGACCATCTTTCCACCTCCCCCATGTTTTCCCCCAAGCTGCCCAGGCAGTAGCGTTGCTGCCTGAGTTCTTGCTCTTGGAAGAGAACAGTGCTGTCCCACACAATGAAATCATCTCTGGCTGCCTCACCAGTGCTGTGGACTTCCAACCAGGCAAAATCCCTTTCCTGACATTTGAATCTCATCGATTAGGTTAACAAGATGCTATCTGCGCTTCGTACTTATGTAAATATAACCTGCTAGCAGAGATCTTAATGGCACCTGATATATCACACTGCCTTTACATCTATCAAGAGGTACCACTGCAGGAGTCACTTCCAAAAGCAGGTTGTGTTCTCGGTCCCATAGGTCCCTTTATAAGCTGTAAGAAATGCTGGTGGTCAAGGCTAACCATTCAGATGTCTTTAAAGTGTCCCACTGGTGACTGAAAATCACTTTGTCAAGATGACAAATGGCTTGTGCATACCCCGTTCACCTTCTAGTTTTGCTCTAATGTCAGCTCCATTTACTTGTCAGAAACAGGTATTTTTTTTACTTCCAGCAGTGCAAGTGGGGCAGGGGAAGGGAAGGAGTGAAGGGAACACAGGCTGAGGAAAAATCCGCTTTATGGCTTCTATTCTATGTATTATTGTAGCTGTGAACTGCAAGCTTTGGGCATACCAGAATCTGTTTGTTTGTACATGTGCAAAACAAAAAGAAGGGAATTCGCTTTTCAGAAGTGAGAACTGTCCCTGTAGGGCTACTATTATGCAAAACATGTTTTAACCACTGGATTTTTCAAGCAGAAAGTGGTTGTGCAATGTTAGTTTCTTATTTTGGACAGCAAACTTCATTCCAGAGCAACATTTAAAAATAACTGTTTAATTAACTGGGTCTACCCAGTACATAGGGCATTGTGCATGTGTCTGTGCTGAAGAGCTCAGCTCAAACCTCTGAATTCGTGTGGGTGGTTTCATCGACTGCAATGGTATTGTCGCATGGCTAAGTGATCACTGCTGTCAGTGAGGGCTGCTACATCTCACCCAAAAGCAGCGAGGGCCAGGCCACAAAATATAGTCAAAGTCAGCTCAAGGACTGTGAAAGCAACTTTGACAGCTTTGGCTTTTAGTTTCCTCTCAATGGCTTTTGCTTAGGTCGCAAGTCAAAATACACTTTTTCTCCTAGTAGCTACAGCACTCGCTGAAGTTTTGAAAGTCAGAGTCTAGCTTAATTTGGCAATGCTGTTGATCACAACAATGGAAAACTCATTCCACCTTCCTTCTTTGCATCTGATGGAAGCTTTGCACCCGTCAGAACTTTGAGTAGGTATGAAGTAGAAACACATAGAAATGCGATGTGTCAGATAAAGCATCACTGTAGGCTAAGTTTTTCTGACTAAATACTCCTGTGGTCTCGGGCCTTGTCTTGCTGGCACCAACTGGAAGAAGCCTGCTTGAGGATGACCGCTGTCACCAGCTGTCCATGAGTTAGGATTCATGCTTGCCCCTCTGAGATGTTACTAGCATAGAGCAGTTGCAGCAGAAAGGAGTGAGCCTCTGTGAGTTGAAGGCAGCATTAAAAGACCCCGAAAGATCTTGCACCCTTCAAGGAATCCCGGCTGAGATGCTCTTGGTCCTTGTCCCTTCCCACTCATCTCCAGACAGACTGACAAGCCGGTGGCTCCCATTCTCTCTGCAGACCTCCATGAATAACCTCCTCTTTTTTGCTAATACCACTGTGTGGCACAGGCAAGATCACATAAGAAAACAAATGCGGGGTCAGCGCTGAGTTTAATTGCAAGTTCATTAAAACAGCAGCGTCTGGAGACCTCTTGCCTAAATAATTTTATAACAGAAAACAGACTCTAGCTGCTTTCTTTTGGGCTACTCTTTTTATTTGGTTGTTGTTCCTCAAGCGTTTTGGTCCTATTTCAAAACTCGTTTCAATTAAATTAAGAGTGGGGTTTTTTCTTTCTTTTTTTTTTTTTTTTTTGGTGTGCGTGCTTTCTAATTTAAAAGCTGTGCTACTGCTGCAACACCTCTAGGACTCCTCTGGATTATGAAGCTAGGATTGACAGGGATTTTCCCAACAAAATAACGTTAGAAAACCAATTTACAGATTAAAAATTTGGAAGAAAATAAAAGCCCCTTCCCCTTTCCTCCCCCAACTGAGATCTCCTGTTGGTGCTTCTGGCATGCATCACATCTTTGTGGATACAGTATCATGAGAAAACTGTCACTTGGTGATGTATTAGGGTAATATATCATGAGAGCATCGTCTTTAGAGGATATGGGCAGTAAAAGACATGATTCTGGCCAGACAGAGCAGCAGGGAACCTTGCTTTTTTTTCTTCCTTTTTCTTTAATCTAGCCCTGTTTTTGTATTGTACAGAAGTGAGTTTCTTCATGGGATATGACTTGTTGCAGAGTAAGTTAGGAGGCCCATTGGGCTTTTTAAACTCTTTAAGAAATACCTAGCCTCAAGGGCTGCTTTGTTCAAAGTTTTTAGAACAGGCTCAAGCCCAAAACTAGAGCATTTGCCACTGCCTGTATCTCCAGTGTAAGTTGAGTAAGCAGATTTCAGACAGAGAAGGCAATGAAGATGCAATGACAGGTAACTATTATTTGGATAATGTATTTGTAGATTTAGCCCGCCATAATGTGATTAAATGATATTTATTAAAAAAAGCCCCAAACAACAGGCAACGCATGCCTTTTAAATGTCAAATGAAGTTTTAACTCACATCAGAAAAATTACTATCAGTCAGTAAAAATAGGAATTCTGAACTGAGGGACTCAGATTTTTTTTTTATGTACTTTTATTGTATTCACAGTTTTGTTTTTCTTTCATTGGCAACGTCTGCTGGAAAATAAGCTGAACACAGCCTATATATCTAGGATGGCAGTAGGTAAGAAACAAAAGCAGAGCTTTGTTAGGACATTATTTTGATGGGACTGAGTTAATTTTTGAGATGGTGCAAAGCATGACACCATGACTTGATCTAAAATTTGTTGAATTAAAATCCTGTAATTTATTTTAAACCTTTGGCACAGCCTGCTTTACTCTCTACGAAATCAGCTTGATAATTTGTCAGCACCAGCTTCAACAATTTTTTGGGTTAGGATTTACTTAGGGTGTTTCCAGACCAGTTTGGCTCAGGGATGCTATGAGCAAACTCCTTCTTCTCTAAGCCATCCCATGGCACTTAAGTGGGGTCAGCAGAGCAGCATGCTCCAGGACCTAATGCATCCAGAGCAGTGATGTTCTTCCACATCTGTTGACTCCAGCTGTGCACGGGTGGCCTCTGGATCCAGCTAAGGGAGTGTAAGATTTTATGGCCTTCAGCTGCCTGTCCCTTCCATGGGAGAACGAATTCTGCCCCATCAGCTTCAGTCAGGGTAAAGCAGGCTAGGCTGGACCACAGTTTTAAGATCACTCATATTGCTCAAAATGAGTTTGGCAGTGATCATCCGAAAAGTTTTGCTGACTGATCTGAGTGACTGGGAACATCCAGCAAGAGGTAGCTTGTAAGCTCGTAGATTTGGGTTGGTGAGCTGTAATGTTTTGCAGCAGCATGGACACAGGTTTGCACCCTGACCTTCAAATTGATAGGTATTGCCTGTGACTACTGTTTTCTTAGGTATTGATGTCAAAATTAGGGGACTGATAATTAATGTGAATTCTTTATTGACAGAGTAGAAAAAAACCTCAACATTATTATTTTTGTTTGTTTGTTTAAAAACACATTTAAATTTCACAGAAAAGCTGTGAATTTTAAGTGGATGCATCTCATGAAAAGCAAAGGTGTAGTCTCCCACATGAACCTCAGTGTGTACTCCTTCTCTGAAACTTGGCTCTTGGATTACTACATGTAGTTTTTCAGACTACAGTATGAACTGCTGGGAACCTGTGAAAAGCCTGTCTCTTATTGCTAGAAGACAATTGTGTTATTCTGTTGACAGGTAAAGACTTTTGCCATTAATTTTACAGCTGAAGAACTCTTATCCAAAGTGGCACTTGGAGGTTGAGGTGCCAGTCTGGATCTTGCACTGGCTTTTTCGCTTACTTAATCTGCAGTTAGGGTCACTTTATCTGGCTGTGTCTTTGTCGATAAGCTCACTGGAGCAGGGATGTTGTCCTATGATGTGCTTATGCAATGTCTGGTGTAATGGGACCCTGATCTCAGCTGCAGCCTCAGCAGTTGCATTAACGCAAACAAATGTAAGAGGAAGAAAGCACTTTCTTTTCACCATGTAGTCTTGCACCAGGCTGCTGTCAGGGAGCGATGGGATTGCAGCAGGCCAGCGAGGTCACTTTCTGCACGCTGGTGAACATCATTAAACACAGTGGAAAATAAATCTGTTCAGTTCATAAGCGGTTGTGAGTGATTCGTCCTGAACGACTTGCATATACTCATGCCTTCCTCACAGTGGTGGAGATCATCCGTTTGCAGTGAAATTTGGTGTCATCTTTCAGCTGGGCCCTTGTTTTAATCGTCTTTCCTAGGGAGCGGAGAGAGCTCAAATTATGAAGGGGGTGGTGGATACTGGCTGAGCATCACTGCACGGAGGGCTGCAGCCTCCTCCCTGTGCGTCCTCAGAGAGGCCAGATAAGCTAAGGAGATTACAGGGATGAGGGGATAAATCGGAGGCTACTGTGTTTTCTGCTCAAAAAAGGAAAAAGAAGCTTTGTGGACTGAACTGGCATATTTTGTTCCTGATGAAATACCATCATTTACATCTAATGAAATTCATGCTGAAATCGTGGTCATGTTATGCCACAGGCAAGAACCTAATGCTGAAAGTACCGAAGCGTATGTTTGGCTTCACTCCTGTGAGTTGTCTCATTGAAACTGAAGACATACTTAAAATAATAGGACTTTGCTCTCTGTGGGGTAAAGCATATACCTTGGTGTCCATAGGTTTACATGGGTAAACAGAGAGAACTGAATCATTTTGCAGAGAACAGACTGTTTCACAGAAAAATATTTTTCCCACCTTGAATTTAAAAACACACCTAGTGCGCTAGGCCATTTTTATTATTTTACCCACAAAATTTGTTTTTGCAAGGAAAAAAACCCAAGCAGATAATTGTAGGGGAACAAGGGAAACGAGATCTTTTTCTCATCTCCCTTGACAGCAGTTCAAAATGTCTGCAAACATCTCCCCTTGGGGAGCGGTGTCTCCTCCTTGAGGCCAAACTGCGCAGCTCTTGCTCAAGCAGAGAAATACTCATGGCAGACGGCAGTCGCACAGTAAGAGCAGAGATTGCTTGCTTGCATCAACTCTGCCAATTAAAGGGAAGGTTGTAAATTGGACCCAAGACGGCGAGTTCCAGGCAGGAGTGCCAAAGCAGCAAGGGTACTATTTTCAGAAAGCGCCTCAGGATTTATCTAGACCGTGAGTTACACACGTGTCTGAGCCTGTTCTCAGGTTTAAGTTGGCCCAACGTTGCGGTTGTGTGCACTTAAGCATAGGTGCAGGCACACACTCCTGGGAGCCTGGTGCTCCCAAGCTTTGCTGAGGGACAGAGCCCGTGGCCAGCGCTGGCCCAAACCTTTGCTCCTGTGGCCTGAGAGTGGCTCCGTGCACACTGGAGAGGATGCTCTGGCCACATGCAACATCTGGCAGAGACCCAGCAGCACGGCCAGAGAACATGCGGGTCATGGCACGCGGTGTGCCCTGACTTGTGTGTGCTTGAGCCTGCCCTACGCCTTGCAGTAGAGATGTTGCCAAAGTGACTTTGAGTGCACTTGCTTCGTTAATTTTAAATGGCTGTTTCTTTTCCCAAGGTCATACGTGCACGTTTGAAAGCTGCATCCCAAATTCCCCAGTGGTAACTTTTGCCATTGTTTGAAAATTGTTTTTGTTTTTTTGGTGGATGATCCCACAGGCATCTCCTGGCAGAAATTTAAGGACACTCTGAACTACTTCGTGAGGAGTCCTATCGGAGTTACTAGTGGGCTTGTGATGAATAATGGTAAAAAAAGCATGTTTTCAGGATTAGCCATTAATGGTAGTTCATATTTCTACCTAATCTGTCATGCTGCTTTTATTGTTTTTCTCTCCACAGCCTTTTTTGGTTAAACGAAAGTTTAAGAAATATTTTTCCTATTCAGTATAAATAGTTAACAATCTCAGGATATCAGAAATGCAGTGTGAGCCTCCTAAAAGCATTTTCAACATATCAAAAGAAAAAAAAAAAAGAAAAGAAAACAGAAAACAAAAGGAAAAAACAGACTTTCACAGTGGAAATTTAGCTCCCTGAGAACCCGCTACTGCAAGATCTTCAGCAGCCAGTTGTGACAGCACAACAGTGGGCTTGGAGTACTGATGGAGGTGCTCCTTGGTACAGTCCTGAAGAAATGAAGTGGACGCCTTGTTGGAGTTTTGTTGTTGTTGTGTTGTTTTTTGTTTTGGTTTGGTTTTTTTCCTTTTCCAAGCCAAATCCATGTTGAAAAGAACCATCCTCCCAGTGGCTGCTGTGGCCGGCAGGAGCCCAGTAGGGAACCTTGTAGAAAGTTGGCTGCGGCTTCCAAGATGTGGTTTGGCACACGTCCTTTCCCAGACCTCTGCCAAATATTCAGATTTCTTTTTATTGTTTTTTCTTTCTTGTTTTTTTTTCTTTTCATGTTGGCATTTTATTTAACTGTACCACATGAGTTTAAGGCTGTTAGTTTGATAAATTTTGTCACCAGAAAGGGCTATTTTGTGTGGAGTTCTTTGATGGAAGGTAAAAATATGAGGTGTATGTAGAAGGTGAACAAATTGCGTTGAGAGGAGGTTATAGTAAAGGTAACATGAAGCAGTAACACTGGTATTAGGCCTGGTTAGTGTATCTCTCCTGTATGGGAATACGACATCGCCTTTGCATGCCAAGTTTAAGAAAACTTTGGTTCCCACTGGCAAAGTGTGGGAGAGGGGAGAAATGTGGGCACCCAACAAAACTTTCTGATCTTTCCCCTAATGCATTAAAACGCGTGTTTTCCAGCAGTGAGATTTGGCGAGTGCAGGAGAGGAGTCCAGGGTGACCCTCTAGTACTTCCCTAAATTTTCCTTTCTAAGGGAACCTGGAATTCCTGTGTGAACCCTTTGCCGACTGAGCACTGACTGGGGAGTTGCGTCAGCTGTAGCAGCATTGTTCTGGATCGGCCTGGCCTCTTGGTAAAAAAAAAATATGTATTTTTCTAACACCAATAAAAACCTTAGCTGAGGTTCTCTCCCTTTCTGTGTGTGTGCCTGAGCACTAAATTAACAACAACAAAAAAAATCCCAGATGTGAATCTATAAACCATCTGTTTAAAATAACTATTGTGCAGAACTATAATTAAAAGTTATTTATTATGAAGCTCGGGACCCTATTATGGATTTTGACTGACTCCCAGGTTTCTGATTTAGCAAATGGTTTATGTATTTATGAGCCATGTGTCTCTTCTGCACTTCTCAGTGCCAGAGTGCATGGCCTGTAAACAAAAGGAAAAAAAAATCCCCTACCCTCCCATAACTGTTGGCTTCTGAATGTTGCCGTCTAAGTTTTCTCTTAAGAACAGCAAAAATCAAAGTATCTGAGAGCTTTTAACAACTCCAGAGATGCTGTTGACAACATAGATGGAGGTTTGGTAATACAGCTTTCCTGCATGCAGCTACTTATCGACTTTTTAAATGTATGGTTGGGACAAGTAATGAAATGTTATGATTGTTGGGGGTAGGAGGGGACGTATTTGGAGGGAAAGGATATGTTGCTAAAGTCCATTTACTCTCATCCTCTGCCTTGACCTTGTGAAGTGGGAGGGAAAGAGGCAGCAGAATTGAAACAAGCAGATGGACAGGACACATTAAGCAGTGTTTTGGATGACAGCATGAAGGAAAAAAAAAAAAGAAAGATCCTAGTGACAACTGCTCTTTGTTTTATCTTCGTACTTTTACACCCAATGGGCCTAGGAGATCTGCACTGGATAATGCCCCACTGCAATAGACTAAACAATGATTTACCAGCCCTGTTTTATCTGCTGCTGTCCTGTGGTTGATCAGCATGGTACATTAACCCTTTCCTCTACATCTGCTGGCCTAATTTTCCCCAAGATGCAGCACTGAGACAGAAGAACAAGGTTTTTCAGGAAGAATTTCAGAATTAAATACGGTCCTAGAAGAAGCAAGAGGGATTTTGCTCTGAAGACTTTGATGGGGTAGTATGTTGCAATTGTGGTTCTACTGTATGTTTGTTCAGCAGCGGTGGGGGCTGCAGCCCTGAGAGGTGCTGTAGCTCACAGCCTGGAAGAGCAGACCAGCCCCAGTGTCAGGGAGTTTAGGTACCTTGGGGTGGCATCTGAAACAGCCAGTTTCGGAGCCATGGAGAGCTTGCCTGTAATGCCAGCTTGAGAGGAGGAATAACAGCTTTACAAATCCCACCTTGCATTGGGGTTAGCCACCCTTCTTGTTGTGGCAAAATTTGCTGTTTATCTGGGATGCACAGGCCTCTCCCTGCAGACAGGAGGATGCAGCTGCTTTTCCAAGAGACAGAGCTGAGCTTGTTCTTTTATTAAAAAAAAAAAGGGAGGGGGGTGAGTGTGGCACCTCCTGCCCACCTGTTAGTACCATGCTGTCACCTTTGAGATGGTGATCCAGGTTCGGCTCCCTCCATGTCCAGAGGCAGTTCAAAGATTCTTCTCCCATGTACCCCACAAACATCCTTGTTGTCAAGATCAGTGGCTTTTAGGAGCACAAGGAACAAGCCCCTCTTCTGCTGAAGCTGGGCTACTGAGCAGCAAGTAGTTCAAGGGATAAAAGAAATATGAATGTGTAGGTTCTGCTTAAGATGCCCTCCAAGGAGGGAGGATGATTCTGTTCCTGTCCCTGCACTGTGGGCCACTAAAGTGCTGTATGTGGAACAGCTCTTAATTTAAAATAGCCCTTGGCACCAGGACAGGAAGTCCAAAACCCTCCCTTCCAGGAAAGCCACTAGGCTGTACAGCCCAGCTCAGTTTTGCTTTCTCATTCCAGTTCTATCCTCATCTGTAATAAAAGTCCTGAGTTCAGGGCTGAGCCGCCAGCACTGCTGGTGATGAGGGAAGGAGAGTGAAATCCAAATCCGGCTTCCCCTGTGGGTTGGCTCAATGGTACCAAACTTGTCATTGGCAGAGAAGATTCCTGATTTAAGTGATGTGCAACAAACAGGAGGTTTTTAGTTAGGAATGGTAACCAGCAAGTAGTTCCTGTTTGAAATATGTGTGTCAGATGCATCTTGAGGATCTTTAGGGACTTTTTGTATTGCCAACAAGAAGCAACCACGTCAGGATGTACCTGAGGGAGGCAGCCAGTGCTCAGGGGAGAGGGCAAGAAGCTGCCTGGGAAGCTGGGCTATATGAGACATTTGCCCCAGGAGTCCTGTGAGAATCAGGGAACAAAAAAGAAATCAGAGCTGTGTTTTACTTCTCATCGCTGCCATCTGCTATAATAATTTCTTCCTTTGAAGAGAGAGTCTGATGTGTAGCTGCCCGCCGGACCCCTTGACATGGGTCCAATCCATTTGGGTTGACCCAGAAGGGCACCATGCATCTTCATGAGGTCCATGATGCGTGCTGCAGCTGAGTAAATCATGTTCTCCAAAGGAGCATACTCTAAACTGGATTTTGCCCTTTCTTCAAACCTGCTTTCACCATGCAGAAGATTTTTGCACAGATAAAGATAACAGGGCTGCTAGGCTTATTAAATCTTTCCTTGAGCAAACTTCATTAGAGAGAGTTAGATCTTAGCAGAACTCTTTAAAATCCAAACTGTTCGTAGTTGATTTGGTGAACTTGATATGGTTGCACTTCAACAGGCTTTAAGGAGGCAAAGTCAGGGGGCACTATGTTCACATAAAGACAATCAGGATTTCACCCTGTGCTCTAAAAATTACCTATTGGGCCAGTTGCACTGCTGTGCCATGGCTGCTTCGTACCAGTCCAGAGCTACAGACCTGCCATAATAAATTCGGCTTAAATCACCAGTTAAATTACCTTTATGTTTGGTCTGAAATGGGGGAGTGATGTAGAGCAGCCAGCACGTAGCAGTGTCCTGGCTTTTTACAGTAGTTGTTTGTGCTGATGCAGCTGCTCTTTAGGGCCTGATTCTCGTTAGCTGATTTCACACTGGCTTGGTGAGAGAGATTCCTCATTTACACTGATAAGATTGAAGTGCCTTTATAGCTCCCATCAGATCAGGCAGTGACTTTTAAGAAAATAAACCTCTGATTTCAGACAAAGAGCTGGAGTGTAATAAAAGCTACGTGTTTTCCTTCACAGGCACCTTGAATAAGGCCACGGGGACCAAAAGAGAAAGACTGGAAAGCACAGTTTCTTTTCCTTTAGTTTTATGATTTACATTTCTCTAGCCCTTTGATTTTTTTTTTTTTTTTTTTTTTGGTCTCTAATTAAGTCATAAGGTTGGGTGAGATGGGTGCTTGCCTGTAGTAAATGGCCACCTGTGTCACTTAATGAACTGAGCTACTAATTATAGGTGGAGGGTCACTTCAGAGGGCTACTTTCAGTCAGGAATTTCAAGTAGCAAAATTTTACTGAAAGAAACCCCCCAAGTATTTGTTTTCTGCCCTCATTTAAAGGCAGGGATAACCAGAAGGGTTGACACCACAAAGGCAAGCCAGGCTATAAATTGAATATTTCCTTGGTCTGCTGTTGCACATCCTTATTGACATTCCTTAATGTGGTCAACAAGCTCTTTGGGAACTGGCTTTTTGGCATAGAAAGACGACACTATAATATACAGTGATTCTGCTTGTGATTCTGTTGTTTCATTGATTTTCAGCATTTTGGGGAGAAAGATGAATTACAGTACGTTTTTTTTTCTAGTATAGTATAATGCAGGCTCTTTTGAAGACCATCTGGGTAGCTAGGTGGTACAGCCAGCTAAAAATTATTTTCAGCAGTGGCAGAGTTTTGTTTTCTCTGGGGGTGCCACCTCTTCCTCAGCCGTCTGTCCTTTTGTCACCGTGAGAAGCAATTCCTGAGCTGTGCAGTTCATGGGGCAGCACCTCAAGACCCTGAGGATGTTTTAACGAGAGCATCATGTAGCTAGTTGTTCATTTAAGTAAAGTGGGTTTTCTTCAGTGGAGTACATTTTCCCTACTGTGACAGGTAGTGGTTATGAATTACTGTCTAAGTGGAGCTTAAACGCCATTTACTTGGGTTCCTGGATAATTTAGAGACTGTCTTCTACTGCATTCCTTCAAATAGAGAAAGGTATTCGAATCACAAGGATCTCTCCTGAAGTGAGAGGGCAAATTGCTATCCTCGCTTTTTATTTTCTGAGTTTTAAAGGAACTGAGAAATATTTTTTGTCTTTCTTTTTTTTTTTTTCTTTTTTTTTTTTTTTCCTTCCAGAATAAGGAAGTGACATGCAAGAGAGAGAAGTGTCCAGTGCTCTCCAAGGACTGTGCTCTTGTAATTAAGCAGAGAGGAGCATGCTGTGAGCGTTGCAAAGGTGCGGTTCCTTTCCTCTTGTTTCCTTCTTCTAAAAATGTCATCAGTTCATATCTGTGTTGTCAGAGATAGGACACATTGGGAGCTTCTCATCTGGGACTTGGCTGTCACCAGAGGCTTGAAAAAGGCAGTAACCACAACTAAAATCAATATGTTTCCAAAGCTGGTGGAGGCACATAAATTCACATATTCATCCTGTAATTATTAGTTCTTGCACAATGACGATCCTTTAGAAATACATTTTTATTGTACTTCATTGTTATGTTGTCAGTCTTTTGAGAGATATCTCCTGTTCTAACTTTATCTGTCAGAAATATTTTAAGTCAAAAACAATTTGTCTATTTTCATTTCTCCCCATAATCAAACCAAACCAACTAAATTGTATTAATTTTACTAGTTCCTATTAAAATAATAATATTGTGGACATTTTTACTAAAGCCAAAATGAGCAACAATCTGAACATTGTACGTTTATTTATTGGCTGACACTGTATCTTCCAGGCTCTTTAGAATGACCTAATTACCAGATCTAAAAAATTAATAAATTACTTGCGTAAGCATGTCTGGCATGTAACCACCATACTTATCCACATGAATAATGTGCAAGTAGACGAAGTTGAAAACTAGTCTTATTTTATATTGCTGCAGGAAGTAATATGCCCTAAAACACTAATTGTGGTGAGGGACTGCTGACACAGTCAATGAGATGGAGAATGCCAGATTTAGACAGCTTTATTTTTTTCCAGTTGTTTAATTCCCCAGTGGTGATAGAGTAGCTCTGAGAGGCAGATAGTGTAGGATACATTTCTGGGAAATGCAAGCGTTTATTGCCTTCCCAGAGGAAATACAAATGCAGGAAAACAGATTACACTGAAATTCAGAAGGAAGAGACATATGATGGATATGTGTTTTTCCTGGATGGTTGCAGAAGTGTGTTAGCTGCTGTGCTCATGATTTGCTTCTGTAGTGCAACTTTGCAATAGGTTTGGCAAACCACAAATCTAGGATTTGTCTAAAAGCCTGGCACTTAATAGAAAAGGAAATGAACTGGGAAAAGAAAAAAAAAAGAAATTAAAGCATTACTGAAACAGCAAGAATTTGTAGTTACAAGTTTTACATAAGTGTAAGTTATTTCTTTTGTCAGATTGTGTTTTGTGTCAGCTTTATGGCAAGATTCCTAAATATTGATTTGATTAGGTTGGAGACTGATTCTCCATTTTGATAAAGGAAAACATGGTTGGCCAATTGCATGAAAGTTTTATATACACACATATGCATATGTGCACATATGCATACAAAATGAATCTACTCTAAAGAAGATTAATGTTTCAAAGATAAAGATACAGATATTCATGTGTGTGGGCTATTAACATTAGACAAAAATTTTAATTCAGACTCTTTGTAAGGTATTCTGTTTATCTTGAATTGGGGTGAGTTCCCATAGAACATTATCAATAAGCTTGAGCCTAGCATCTGCAGTTTGATATGCTTGATATCTCTAACAGGAAAGTTAATAGAAACTGGTCAAAAATAGAATTAGGGGGTGCATGGATAATTGAAATATAAGGAAGAAGACTTATGTCTTATAAAAATGCTAGTAATTAGAATTTATTATAAGTATGTGGACAGAGAGATCCAACTGATATTATCTTCCAGGATTTCTGATAGGCATCTGACAACATACCTCACCAAAAGCCTCTGAAGAAACTAAGCAATTCGTAGAGAAACTCTTCTCATCAATGAATAGCTAACAGGTGGTGACAATTAATGGTTATTTTTCATTATGGAAAAAGGTTACCAGCAGGTCCTTGCAAAGATCTCAACTTGTCAAAGTTCTCAAAAATAATCTAGAAAAGGGGTGGAGAGTGACACAAAATTTACTACTGCAGACTTGGCCTCTCTATAGTGTAGTAAAGGAGGAGGGCTGCCTGCTAGGAGTTGCAGAAGGTTCTTGGGACACTGAACAACTGATGACAAAGTGGCAAAGAAGGTTAATGTGAATGAGAATAAATAGGTGCACAGGACAAAACAGTCCTAACTATACAAACATCATTCTGGGCTACGAGTTGACAATTACCTATTAACAAGTGTTTCTCAGTGTCACAAAAGACACTTCTGTAGCAGATTCAGCTCAACCCTTGGTAGCTCTCAAAAAGGAAAACCAAGTTTGGGCTAGAAGGGCATTTGGTCTGATCCAAGATGCTAGTTCCTATGTACTTAGGATGCAAGAAGAGCTTTACATTTCAGATTTTTTTTTTTTTTTTTTTTAGGGCTCTCGGGGGCTTAATTTTCAAAGTAAATGGGAAATTTCTGAATAAGTTTTTCTGCTCTTTCTAGAAGGTAAAGCTAAATATGCACCTGTATAACTATGGCAGTCCAAATGCCACAGATTGTCACCAGGTTGTTCAGGTGCCATGGAGAGGGTGATGGAGCCACATCTATCCCTGGGGTTTGCAAGGATTGTTCTTCTGCTTGTTCTCCTGCCACTTTTAACGTTGCTGAAACACCTGCTCTGTGCAAAACCCAAGATGAGTGTCCTGTGGGGAATATTTGGGGAATCAAGCGTGCAAATGCCAACCTGGCTGCAGTGAAGCTCAGCTACTCCCTTTGGTGTCCCAGCAGCTCCCCAGCACTCCCCGCATGGAGCTCAGCTGCAGCCGGGACTTGGCCCTGCAGCATTTGTTCTCAGTTGCTATTTTGTCAGGCTGCCAGAGGGCCCGTAAGGAATGCAAGCGGGAAAAGGGAAACAGGGATTTAAAAAAACTTTTTTTTCACTGGTTGCATTTCATCTAGACCTGAACAAAATGTTATGAAGAAAAGACATCAGAACCTGATGGCTTTTTTTCTTGGATTCATTCCCAAAGTGTAGAAAAGCTTAATCTGGCCTTACGGGCTATTGCCAGCTCTCTTTGACAGCTTCACGTCTTCCTGCCTTGTGAAGAAATGAATGAATGAATGGCTGCTGTCATTTAAGTACAGCATCAGGAGGATAACATCAAGACCAAAGGGTTTATTTCAAGAATTGGCTCATGTAGGAAGGAAACCACCACTCATGAGTCATTTGTGACATTGCTGCCAGGATATTTTACTCTGTTATGAGGAGTGCATGAGGACTGGGTATGTAGGCCCAGCATTTCTGAGAGCAAAGTAGTAGTCTGAAAAGAAGAAATACTATATGCCTGCAATGGTGCATCCAGCTGAACTCCTGTGTGTAGAGCTTTTCATCCAGGAGAAACTGAATTGTTGGCAGATAATTTTTCCTGCAAGTGGTTATGTGCTGAGCATTATTTCCTTGCTTCCATTTGGGTATTTGCATGCTATTTAGATAATTTCTAGCACTTTATTCCTTTTTCCTAATAAACGAAAAAGTAAGAAACAGCAACAAGTATAGCTTTTGCAATCAGAAAATTAATTGTGGTGGAAACAACATGTTCTCCCTAAGATATTACGATATTTGGCTTCACTTAAGATTTTAATCCTCCAGGGGCTGACAATGTTTTAACACTGTTCTTGACTTCAGGTTCACAGGACCTTGAACAGTAAAGTTGGTGAGGCAAGGCTCTCTTTTACTGTGTGTTTGTGCAAAATCCAGAACAGAGAAATGTAGGCCCATGATTATGGCTCCTTGCTACAAAGAGAATGCAAGCAACTAAGCGTAATAGTGAAAACTTTCAATGAGATTATTCTTTTGAGAAACACTTACTGTAGTTTATAAAACATACTATATACCTCTAGCATACTATTCATTTTGAAAATATTAAAAAATTAATCCCTCTTATTACTTTAGCATGGGATAAATAGGCCACTTTTCATCTCTCATTTTATTTAATATGTTTAATGAAAACATGTGAGATCACTGAGATTATAGAAATAGAGTTGGCAGCATTTTCTTAGTTGGATGGAAACATGTCACTCGGATATAGAGCTCTCTACACTTCTACTAAGTTATTGCTCTCTGAATAAGTGGTATTACTGTCTTAGGGCTGCATAAGTTTGTATTTCTAAAACTGTGTAGCATATTATACTCTTTTATCCTAAGAATTTGAATCTTCCACAGGCATGCAAACATAAAATTGGTGGGTATTTGTTAAAACAGATACGACTTCTTGTTCTGAAGTTTCTTTCACTTCCTGTGTGCAAATTTGCTCTTTCTGCCTTTGTTAACTTTTGAGAGTTACTGTAGGTTGGTTTGTTTGTTTGGTTTGTTTTGTTTTTCTTGTTTGTTTGCTTGTGGGTTGTTTTTTTTTTTTTTTTTATTATTATTAATTAATGATCTTAGAGGTTCACACACATGCTGTGCTCCATTGATCTGGAGTCTACCAGAGAATGGAATCACAGCTCAGGCAATAGCAGTGCTAGTTCCTCTGAATATTGAATATGCAAAGCTATCCCAGTTAATTGTGTATTTCTTGGAAAGGATATCAAATGTTATGGTTGAGGATTGCAGCCAATTTCAACTGTTAGAGCTGGCTTGCAAAGGAAGCTAGAGGGAGGTTATGAGTTTATCAGTGTTCTGGCTACTCTACTAACACCCTGCAGGAGCCATGCATACCTTTGGCACTTTGTTTGCCTGTGGACACCCCTAGCATGAGATATCTGATACCAGTTTGGTGCCCTGCTGTAAAAGAGAGGGGCAGGAGGTCTTTGTGTGGGGCCCTGGTGAGGCGCTATAACTTGTAGCCTATCCTTGCATGTCCTGAGACAAGCTTTCAGAGACCAGAGTGCAACCCAGTACATGGATGGAGGTGTAATGGGCTGGGAAGAGTATATTTTGCTACTAAAATCTTTTTCACTCTCATCTGACTAATCTAGTCCTGCTATCTGAGAGAGACTGGTTATGGAAAGAGATTGTTTGGGGACATAAACAAGTTCAACTTTTCTTTCAGCCTTCTCACTGCCTCTCTGTCTCTTGGTAGTGTGCTCCACCTCAGTTTCTTGAGGATAGAGGTATAGGTTCATCTCAATGTTCATTCAGTTTCTAGCTTTGTATTTTAAGCAGAGGATGGGATTTTGAAGCAGTCACTTGTAGCCACTAAGGACAATATCATCCAGTATCATCATGGTGTCGGCTTTGGTTACTTCTGGTATGGCTAAGAAAAGGTCTCTATCTCTCTATCACTTCTTTTGAGTTAGCTCTTCTTACAAAGGTCTTAGCACATACATTTCATATCCCTTGAATATCTAGTGTATATTATAGGATTCAGTAGTACTTCAAATTGCAAATTTTCTTGATACCTTGATTACTATAATTCTTCATTTACTTCAGGAACTTTTATGAACTGTCTTGTCATAAATACTTTTGCTGTCAAACATCAGTTACCCCACCTTTTACAATCAGAGAGAAGCTTTTCAGGACTTTTGTATTAGAAAATGGGACAAAACCGCTGTGGCCATACATGGATGCTCTTGTACCTTGTGTGTGAGCATTGTGTCCAGTGCAGCAAAGCAAAAGGAAATTCAAGGATGGAGGCTTTATACAACATTTATGCATTTATCTGGAACAACACAGTAAACATTTTAATACAGTTAACACTGTAATAAGAATTTCCAATACTGTTTGACTTTGAAGCTGTAAGTTGTACTGATCATGTATTATTTTTCTGGCATGAGGCAAACAGGTATAAATGGCAAATAATTGTTTCAACAAGCAGCATTATTCATGATGCTCCTCACAGCCATGAGAGGTCACAGTTCTCCAGTTGCCAGGCTTGGCAAGCATGTCAAGTATCAGTTCAGGAATCAACAGCAGCTCTAACTAAGTGGCATTTTGGATCACGAGGTTCTTATGTATCCTGCAGTGACTCTCACCCCCTAAATATATTGGTGAAACACAAGATGTTTAAGAAGGTGAAAACAAGTTCTAGCGAGGTGCAGTGGGCAAAACCAAAGCACAGGGAGGACTTGATGTCTCTCTTTCTGCCACTATTTGCTCAGCAACCATGAGCTGTGTTGCATCACACGTCTGTGAACCACACAGTCGTGCGCCACTCAGCCTCACAGCTACTTTGCTCTGTTGTATGCTCTTTTTACGGCCCCTGCGCCCTACATCCCTTGGGCATTTTAATTGCAATGGCTCAGCTGCAAACACGTTTGATTGCACTCAGTTACAGAGGAAAGGGTTGGATTTTCACTGTTTAGAGTTAGACAATAAGCTTGGGAGATTTTGTTTATATTTTCATGCTTCTGTGTTGACAAATGAAGACCAGGGTTACCCAATAGGAAGTTCCGTTTTCTGGTAGCTGTCAATGACTTTACTATCATTAATAGATGAAAATATGTTTTCTAATAGGTGTATGTGTGTGATTCATGATTCTCTTATTTAGGTCAACAGATTTCATGTCAGGAATATACTGCAGAATGTGCAAGTTATTGTTAGGGTTTTTTTGTTTGGTATCGTGGTGNCAGACCAATCATAGCTAGTTTTTTTTTTTTTTTTTTTTTTTTTTTTTTTTGCTAGAACTGGTATTTAGTGTTAGCATGCCTGGGTACCTCCCTGAGGATTAATTTGTCAAACACTAAATAAAACATGTCTTCTGGCTGTTTTCTTTTTCCTAATGTTTATTTTCCATGCCAATAGAGAGGTTACTTCTCTTTTTTTTTTAAATAGAAAGTGGAGGGAAAGCAAGAAAAAGACTTAATAAGAGAAGAAAGATGCTGAAGAAATGAGGGATGGGGAGCCAGTCTATTGTGCACCAATTTATCACTTTCTCTTGGGAGAGTAAGGAAATGACTTGTCTATAAAATTCTCATTAGCCTAAAATAAGCAAAAGTCTCTTCTGGAATCTTATTAGGCGATGTCAAATTGAGTAATAAAGGCTTGTTTTTAATGAACTCCTGAGGACCCTGGCTGAGCTTTAGCACTACTAAACTGTCTCATACAGTCAATTTCTCTATCTTCATGATACTGCTCTGTGCTGGGGTGTCTGGGGAAGAAAAAAAAAAAAAAAAAAGGTCATTTAACAATGTTACTGCATTTGAAAAGACAAATGGCTTCCTGATAGTCAACTTGTCCACATGCCAATAACAAAATCTGCTATACTTTGCTTCTTTTGTTATTCCAGTCCAATTCCATGTGAGGATGCTTGTTTTGGAATTAATTTGATCTCTTTCAAACCAAGTCAGCCAAAGATTGGTTTATTATGTTTAAAACAAAGGTGCTCAAGTAAGGCATGCACAACATTGAAAAAAAAAATAGCTACATTAGTAAATTAGAAGTGACTTAACTACTATATAGTCTTTTTTTTTTTTTTTGTGCAGGAATGTGTCAAGTCTAGAGCATCAGTTTGCCTTTATGAGGGAACTAGAATGTAATCAGCAGTTTCCATTGCATATACAGCAATTGACCAACTTCAAAGTATACAGTGGTTTGGTTTGATTCAGATAAGCAACTTCCAGCTTGCATATTTATCCAGGACTTATCTGAACTATTTGGGTTTAAGTAGGTAGTAGGAACAAAACCTACAACTAACCAAAAGTTAATATTTTACATTAGTAAAGCACCAGCTATTCTTAAATAAAAAAGCAAGAAAGACTGAAAAAAAATAGGACATGCTCCTTGACGGATACACATCACCTTAGCTCTATTAAAATTGATGTAGACTACTGATATTGAACTTCCTTCTGTATGTCGAATCCTAAAGATTTTCCTTACGGGGTATATGTCATGGAATCTAATTTACCTATTAGTGTCAAATCTGTTGCTTTTGATGTACTGATTAGAACATTCTCAGGCTTTTTGTGTTCCCCTCTTGAAAACCTCCTCTGTGTAGCCCTTCCTTTTAAAGTTTTGTTTAAAGTATGTATTCAGGCAGAAGAGAGAGATGGCATTTCAGTGATTGTGCTAGGCTCTGATCTTTCTTGATTCATTCTTTTCTCCTGTTCTCCCTTTCAAATGGCAGATGGAGACAGCGAGTTAATAATATTTCCAAAGGGAATGAAAATGGCTGTTAGGAACTTGAAGTATGTTCCACCATATTTGGTTGTAGAAATTGGCATCAGGGACCTTGCTGATGCTTTTGGATGTGAGATATTCAGTGACCACTACTTTCCAAGCCAAGTATGATGAGCCTTTCACCATGGATGAGCTAGAATGGCTCAACTGAGTTAATGCATGGAAACAGGTGGGTTTCATCTCAGCTGAATTTAGCTGAGGCTCATAAACTTCCATTCTACGAATAGGTGGGCTAGGAAATTCTGCGTATATGTTTGCAAGTGTCAGCTGAGAGATTTGTACAAGCCTGCCTGTGTTACTGGCTAGCTCTCCTCTGCCTTCGTGTGTTTTCTTCAACTGAGCACCTGCTGAAATCCAGTTCCCACCGTGCCTCATGCTGGTGCTCACACGAGGCTGCTCTGATTCCCTTATTCAACCTGCTGGCCTGTGCCAAAGCTCAGGAGTGGTCTTAGTATCTCCAGTGCTTCTGCAGACTTCTCCATCCTGGTCTCCATTTCTAGGTTTTGCCTTTGCTGCCTACAAGCTCTCCCTGCCAGAGCTACTTCTGGTGTACCGTGCCCTGGTGCTGCCAGCACCACGTGTCAGTGACAGAAGTGGCTCATGGGCAGGTGGAGTTTGGCTTCCCCCTTGCTGCTTTCCACAGGGAAAACAGCTGGCACAGCGAGGCAGAGGATTTTGTAGCATAGCTTGGATATGCACTTCAAGCAAGAGCAGTGTGACTGCACAGATATACCACCTTCCTGCTTTCTCAACCGCACCAATCCTTGAACTGAAAATTTCAGTTTAATATGCACATCCGTACACACAGATTAGCCCAAGGTCATTAGCTTTCTTACAGAAAGAACACTTCAAATTAAAGAGCATAATTGGTGAGCAAATATGCAAGGCATTTTACAGTCAGTAGTACTTTCCTACCTGGCCCTTGATTCTACATGGTGCTGACGACACCAGACCCATCCAGTAATAAACATGCAAAGGTATTTAACAACACAGCTTGTTCCATCTTGAGTGTCAAGCACATGTGTAAACTCTTTCTCAAACTGGGACCAGTATGGCCTGGGTTTCTGCAACCTGAGACCACCAAAATGCATTGAACAGGCTCTGCTATTTGTCAGAATTTGCAGTGGGCACTAAGTGAGACTGTGCTACGAAGTCAGCTAGGTGTTTTTCAGAATGCGACTTCAAAGTGCTTAAGAGGAGTATAGGGCTTCATGTTCCTCTTTTGACATGTTGCCTTGCATGCATAAGAGCTCACACAGAAGTTTATTCATATACTGAGACTTTGAACATTTTTAAAAAATTATTCGAGAAAGCTTCATAGGGACTTTGCTACTTTAAAAAAAGTGAGATTCAGATGAAAACTTTTTACCTTTCAATATTTATCAAAGATTAAATTATCACAGCCAGGTCTTAGACTACTGATCAACTCTTTTAAAAACATACCTGTTTCAGCTTAGGTAAGTCAAATGGCCACAGCATCTGCGGATTTCTCCTATGTTGCTCTGTACTGAGCCTGGAAAAATGTCTGAGTACTGCAAATCCTGAAGTACAAGTCTTCTGTTGTTTAAGATCTTAACTGGAGGCAGTTAACACATTTGGAAATGATCTCTGTGTATCAGATTTCCTTTAAATTTGAGGTTGAATGCAAAATGATTTTGTGGGTATTTTAAGTTCCTTGGCAGTTCAGAGCTGTGACCCTCAAGTTTTCTTATACAGTGGGCTCAAAGATTTACTGGTATAGGGCTGATAACTTACCTTTATTTTCAGAAGGGTGTAAAACGTAGCCCAAAGCAGTTTGGAACAACGCACACTACACAGCATCGAATGACTTAGAATAGCTGCTGAGGTAGGGTGTAGATAGAGAATGGTACTGTGGCCATCATTTGACTGATTGTAGTTTTGTGCTTGGTGACTCTATGCTGTGTTTCAAAGCCTCTGGCAAGTCTCCTGTTGGTTTCATGGGCTCTTTGATCAAACTCATTTTGAATAAAATAGACTGGGAAAAAAACCCTTAGAGCAGTATATGGAAAAAAGGGCATTTTTCCTGCAGAAAATGGGATACTTGTGATTTTTATTTCCAGAAACATTTCACGTCTCCAAAGCATGAATTTTTAATTGAAATAATTCTGTGTTAATAAACTAACTCCCTTAAAACAAGTATTTTATTTGCGATTAGTGTATCTTTTCAAGTTTGCTTTTCTGATGAGCTATTTTATTATTTTCTTTGTTATCATCTTTGTTTTTCCTTTTGCAAAGTACCAGAAAACAATGGAAGAGTGGGAAGGGAAACTAGTAGGATCATGTAATCAGAAATACGAAAATTAATGTTTTCATTTTTTTTTTCCAAACAGCTCAATGAAACTTCATTTTGCACAAAAAATGCATGCTGATCATGTGCATGGGCAAACCAACCGATTTGCTGTCAACAATGTTGTTATATAACACACAAAGACATATAAAACCAAACCCTGTGGGACTCCAAAATGTCCCCACTGAGAGATTCACCACCCACACAGAAGGGCTTCATGGCTTTTAGTTTATGTGGATGTTAAGCCCTTCTGTTAAGAAGGTGAAAAGGTGTAAAGGAGGAGCAGCTCAGCTGGTATCAGTGCATCCGTGATCTGTGCTGGCTAAAGAGCTCTCCCGAGGGTTTTGGTTAATGGATGAGGATAGCATGGCCAGGCTGGATGATGAGTATTTCCAGCTCTTCTCTTACCCCCTCTCCCCGCTCCAGTGCACGGGTGGCTGAGCAGCTCCTGAATGGATAGCACAATAGCCACCAGCCTCCTCCACTGATTTTGGTTGGTCTTGAATGGCTGTAGTTTGTAAAGAGCTTGGCCAGTCATGGACCAGGAGAAGACATCTGGGAGGTGTTGCTGTCAGCCTTCCCGGGGCATGATCCTTCTCATCAGTCCCAACTCTCAGCTCTACCTCTTCTGTTAACCCAGGGGACAGGACACTGAGGATGGTGCTCTGTGATCCTCATCAGCAGCCTCCCATGGGATCATTCTGTTCAGCCAGACTGATGCTTCTGTCTCTCCTAGATTGCAGTTTCGGAGGAAATACGTACAACAGCTCTATGAAATGGCACCTCCCTAGCAATCCCTGTGTTACATACCAGTGCCAGGTAAGGATATCATCAGCATCATGCTAATTGAGTTGCAGGCTTTTCCCATGAAATTCTGAGCCTTTTTTAATCCAATCCAAATAAGCTGAAATATTTTATACCCAAAGCACAATATGGACTTTGCATTTAAAGTCATTTAAATCCACTCAGATATGGCCAGCTATAACCAAACATTCAGAAGGACAGGTTTTATGTGACCTAAGTACCGCGATACCCAAACATTACTGAAGGAGAGGTATGCAGCTGTGCCATTTCCTGCTGTTTTAACCTTGAAAGAAATCCCTTCCCCCCCCACCCCTTTTTTTTTTCAGCGTGCTAAACCTTTTGTGAAACACCGATTACTATTTTAGTAATTGCACACTTCCATGTGTATGTGTCCATGGGTTTTACCTGGCATGTTCTTTAATAAAAACACACAATCAAATATTTTCCTGAGCTTCTGTGCTGTTGACACAATGGTATTTCGGGTAGCTTGCCTATCTGCAACCTTAACATTTACCAGACTGCCAATTTTTAAGCACAAAACAAGTAATTGTGTAGGTAGTTTTATTTCTGTTTGTGAACAGATCTGCTGGTTTTGCTGATAATTTGATCCAGTTTTAATAATAGCAGCTACTAAGAATCACAACTGTTGGAAAGAAGAGACATGAATGAGTATGAAGAGCTTCTACAAATAAGAAAAAGATGCTGCTTCAAGATTTTTCTCTTTTTCTGTGATACTTCTGCTCTACAAACCCCACCCATGTTTTTAAAGACAAATGTACTGAGAAGAATGATGCTTGAGCAGAATTATTGTGTATCCTTGCACTTAATGAAAATATACAGCTTGAATTTAGGTAGTCTGATCACTACTAGCTACATTAAATGAGCAATTCTTTATTGCCTGTTTTAGTGCCCAAATGCAAACCCGGGTGATCCTGTTTACTCTAGACCCATACATTTAAAAAATAGGTTTCTCTTGCTTCCAAATGCAAAGCTGCAAGTGGGAAAAAAAAACCCAAACCAACATAGCAGCCTTTTGTGCACAGATCCTCACACCCAGATTTGTTCAGGAGGACTCTTGACTTCTCGAACAAGAAGTACAGGAAATGTTAATTTACTAATACTTATCAGACAAAGCATCAAAGATAAGTGTCGCCCCTCTACAGAACAAGATGCTTTTATCTGCTTTCTAAGTCCTTTTTTCTTCCAAGGGGAGAGGGATGAGAATGCCTTGCGTCTGGCCTGTTTTCACCAGAACTGCATGGAGATTACTGAGGTTAAGGATTCCTGATAAAGCAGGATTCCTTTTCCTGAGAAGGTGCTTGGTTTCTTACCTGATGCATTTGAAGGCAAATCCTGGGTCTGGAGTCAAGGAGTCTCAAGTGGATATTTTGACTGTGAATTAATCTGAATCCTAATACCAGGCAGCAGGTACAGAAAGAAAAGAGCTTTTGAAATCCAGTGCTCCATAGCTTGTGCTGTGCTTTAATTGTACCACTAGTAATTGTGGATTTTTGCTTGTTAAAGCAGCCACAGCACTAACAATGAACATGTCTGGTCTGCTTCTTTTTCAGGAAGGAGTGATAGTAGAGTCGGAGGTACAGTGTGTTGTTCACTGCAAAAACCCTTCCAAACTCATAGGAACATGTTGTCCTGTGTGTCCAGGTGAGATTTAATGGGATGATGCTGTTCCACAAGTGCAACTGTATTTCTAATAATAACCATAATTACCTGGGAGGCTGCCTCTAACTTCTTCATTATACTTTACAAGTTGTTAAAATGTGAGCCAGTGGCCTGAAGTACAGAAAACAGCCCAAGAGGAGCATGCTTAATATTTTTTAGCAGAAGACATGCAGACTAGGGGATGTATAGGCAATACCCACATATGTATTTTCATCGTTTTTCAGAGGGTTTGTCATCTGGGTTTGCCTGGATGATGACTGGGCTTTTGTTAGAAGGGGAAAGGTAAGAGTGATCCTAGAAAAGGAGACTCCCTTTTTGAAGGGAAGTGGGAATGGGTTGCCTTTGTGAAGCACAGTGGCAAATTAACATGGTTTTATAGGCTAATCTGATTTTAACAGAAGTTTTATAGGTAAGCACTGCTCCAGTTATGATATAATGGGTTTATTACATTCTAATTTGTTAAAACTTCTGCCGACATCTAATATAAACTCATGGAGTAAGTATGAGTAGTAAAAAGCAAACAACTTAGAAAAGTGTTACAAAGCCACTTTTAATGGATGACTTGACTTTACCTTAACTTCTCTGATGCAAATTTATCTGCTATGGAAGGATGCTTTCTTTCCCCAAAAATATGTATTTTGGGGTTCTTGAGGCCTTTTTAAAGGTTTCTGAAGTGATTAGTGTCAGGTAGGATGGTACGGTTTGCTTTTCATATTGTCCTGTGGTGGGGTGTACTATAGCAAAAAGGCAGTATGCTATCCTGAGCTAAACTTATTCAAATGCTGTTTCCAGGTTGTATGTTTGAAGGGAGGCATTACAATGAAGGAGAAGAATTTAGGCCTGAAGGAAATAAATGTACCAAGTGTTCTTGTATTGTAAGTATTTGCCTTTTGGCATTGTATCTCCCTGTATGAACTTCAAAAGGCACGTTATTATTGCCAGAACAAAGCAAAAAATATAAGGCATTCAACACTATTATGCGTTCTTCTCTTGGAGCTCAGGTTTCTATTGAAGATTTTACTGCACTAATGCATTATATCACTCATATTCTGAGTTTATAATCCTTTTGTCAGCCTTACACTGTACACAGATAGAGCAGAACATTTGGGAGAGGGTCGATGTGTTAAATTTGTGATGCTTTTTTTGTGATAGGATCATGCAGGAGGAGACAGAAAGCTTTTGGACTTTCATCTATTAATCAACATTTATTAGATGTTTCCTTAAATGGATCTTGCACAAGGATTCATTTCAGCTGTATGTGGCAAGGGCCTTTGCTCTGAATTGCTGAGTGAAAGGATGAGGGTAGCCTCCTTATGCTGTCCCAGGTGGATTTTGGCTTGATGCTTAATGAAAAGGTCATATCCTGGATTTTATCCTTGACTAACAACAATATAGAGAGGAAGTAATAATTGCATCCTTTGGGTGATGAGCACAGGCTTCTATTTCACTTCCATTAAGTTAAAAGATAACGCTGTATGAGTTGGGGCAGATAACTTTGACTTCATAGGTGCGATCTGTGAGACCAGTAAAATGCAAAGTTCAAATCACTGCTTTTGTTCCAGTTGATGGGCTGATTATCAGCAGAAAGTGCAAGGTGTTGGAACTTTACATTTCAGGAGAAAGCTGGGAGTTTTGTCAGTACTAGACACAGCTCTCCTTTGTCATGAAAATAAAATTTAAAAGGGAGGAGAGAATGATAGAGTGTAAAAAACAATGTATATTTATACATAGGCACACACATATTTAATGAAGCTACTGCAGAGAACTTTGTTCTGTTGTTGTGGGATTGTTGTGGGGGAAAAAAAAATCCCGGTAATATGCAAAATTGATTTACACTATATTGCCACTTGTCCTGTGGAGAATTAGGCTGCTCAGGTCATTTTGTTTGGGTTTTCTTTACGTTTTAATCCTGTAATAATGAAAATACACTGTCACACATGTCACAGTGATATATGTATGCCCTGGGCTCCTGCTCTGCTGAATGCCTCCTGTCCCAGGCTCCTTCTGTACTCGGTGGGTCCCCCTTCCACTTCAGCTTCAGCTGTAAACCAGTAGCTTCACACTCTGGCTTTTCTCAGTCGTGTTTCTCAAGGAAAGGCAGGTTTGAATGGTTGAGAAATCTGTGGAGACATGCTTAAGTCTTTCAGCCTGTACTTCACTTGTTTCTAAGTACTGTACAGATATTGCCTATCACCTGCTTGTTGGTATGCCAGTATCTCCTTCATCAACTTTGCTTTGTTCCCTAAATATCAAAAGGGACTTTGCCAAGAAGAGCATGGGAGGTGGGAGATATTTGGGAAGAGTAATATAAAGGAATACAGGAATATAGGGTCAGGCCTGTCGGGCTTTCCTTGACAGTTACCAGTCTCAGCTACATTAGAGAAGGAAATGCATCAGCTACTGATAGCAAGACATTTAAAGTCTCAAACAAGAGGCTTAATGATCCCTTCCAAGAAAAATGGTATTATGGTTTTGGATGTTAATGGCATCTGTATAAAAAGTTCAGTTCTAATTCTGAGTCTTACTGACAGCAAAATAAATGCCATCTATGTGTAAGAAACACCTGACCTCTCTTCCTTCTCTCTGCAATGCCTTTTTTGCTCTTTTGCCTGTTTCCTTCAGAATTTGGCTCCATGCTAATTCCTACATAGTTTAAATTCAAAGCAAATAATAAGGGCATCCTCATGGCTGTGATAGCAGTTTGCTGCGTACCTTACATCCATTCCCTTTTGGGGAGGGGTTCCCATTAAATCTCTTAGCTAGGCAGTTGGTGGATGTCTTATTTAAAGATACCTATCTAGTCACGTGATGTGGTGGGAAGAAGCTTGTGTGAGATTGTGTGATGTTCTGTAACTTGTGCAGGCTTTAACAGATGAAAGGCAGCTCCTAACCCCAAATTAGATTTCTTCTAGGATTTCAGATTGTAACTATTTAGCGAGTTGTTTATGGACATGCGGCAGAAGAGGTGGCACAAATTATTGCCAAGGTATTTTTGGGTTGTGGTGTAAGGATTCAAGCCACTCTCACTTCAGGGTGAATTCTGCATTTTACTTAGGAGCAAGCTTTCCTAACAGTGGATTATTCTCGACTCCATAGGTTGTCAGTATCCTTGGGATTGCTCAGACTGGGACTGCAGACAGTGTTAAAAAAGAGCAAAGTAGAGGGATGGCTGTGGTTTGTTTTTTTGAGAGATGTAAGATTGTCCTATACTCACTTTATGTATTAAAACGAGGAATTACAAGAAAGGAATTTTACCATTGCAAAATGATGCATTCAAAAGTCATCACACATCATCAGGCCTGGACTGTGGGACCCAGTCCTTGGAAAGCTCTTTGGTAGTTCAAGTTTGTGGTATTTTCAGCTCAAGTTGGTGTCTAATAGATACTATTGGGCCCCTAAAGAATGTGAAACTGTGTTGCGATGTTTTGTTGTTTTTAACACACATTGCTTGTGTGAGCGAGGGCAAAGTGGGGATTTAGGAGCTGGAGATGCCTGTCTCAGTGGAGCAGACTGGCTGAGGCTTCCCCTGCACTCCTCAGCCCCAAGGGGTGGGGAAAACATGGCCGCACCTGGGCAACTCACCCAGCCATTACCTGCCACACACTCACCTTGTTAGCATGGTTTCTGTTTGACACCGCTCGTGGTTCTAGCTATTGTCTGCTGAAAACCGGACCAAACCCACCGAACTCATTCCGTGTAGGTCACCAAAACAACCCATTAGCTAGTAACTTTTGGGCTGCTACTGAGCCAGGCCGTGCTGGCGGCAGCGAGGCAGAGATGAAAGTCCCTGTATTCCATTACTGCTCTCCTGAGCGAGCCACTCCTTGGGGTGACTAAGATTTCTCGCTGAAAATGAAAATGTATCACCTCTCACTCAATGCACATTGCCTGTCAGGAGCGAACGAGCTGGCTTTTAATGACTCCATTTCTCTGGGGAGAGGCATTTGTGTAAGAAAGGTGGACGGGATAATAGGGATCTCCTCGCACCCCGGCTGAAACCCAGCTGTCTCACAATAATTCATCTGTTTGGCCTGTTCCTACTTTTCGTGATAGGCCAGTGGCCTGTTCTAGAGAAATCTTGGATATTTTCCCTACCATAAGCACCTACTTAAATGAAGGACTGGCTGCTTTAATCAAGTGTTATTTCTCAGATACTACTTTTATGAGGTCGAGAGTCTGTTTCTGCTTGCACAGTGAGAGCACTTGGCTTACATGTTTCCTTTCCTACAGCCTGCATTAAAATACTCAGACTGTGATTATCTTAAATGTTTTCATTTTCTCTTTTGATGTAGCACGTTTGGAAAAAAAAAAATAATAGTGGAGGGGGAAGGAGAGAAAGCCAGGGAGGGAGGAGAGGAGGTTTGGCAGGAAAGTGACCTTGCATGAGAGCAGTAACCATGGAGAAGCTTATCTTTAAATGGTAGTATCCAAACTCATAACTACCCCCTTTTGACTTACATCGCTGTTACCCAGACCATGGGCGCTGTGTGTTTTGGCATGCGAGGCATGCGGTGGTACGGGGTACCACCATGCTGAGAGCACGCAGCGCTATGGAGACGCCCGAGCCCAAGACCTGTTTTCCTCCACACCCCTGTGGGGAGAAGGGGAACGGACCCACCCTGGGAACAGTTGGAGGCTGGATTATGGTGTTGCTGGGAGTGGGAAGGGTCATTCTGTCTGGCTGTCCTGCATGGAGGCACATCGTGGGGGCGACCATCAGCAGCGTGGTCACGCATGTTTGGTCGCCAATCAGCATCGTTTCATAAAAGCAAAGTTGGCCTCTTAGCTGCTCTTCCAAAACAATTCAAAGCAAGTGAAACCCAAATGGCTGGGAGCAGAGCACAGGTATTTGGGCCCCTTGAAGAGCTGAATTTAAAAGCATCCTCTGCTCCATCTCCTTTGCGTCATCGGGGTCTTATACACTGCTGCTCAGGCGTGCTCAAGATGCACATGGCTCCTGGTCTGCAGGTGTACTTGTGGGTCTGTGCAGGAAATGTCTTGTCACTTATGTTCCTGAGTGCTAGGGTGCAAAAACTGCTTAATGAAAGTTTTGCACAAAGAAAAGGAAATCACACCAAGAAAATCTGGTTTTAAATCAATGAGTAACAGGCATTGCAACTGTGATAAGTAATGGGGAACTACATATGTTAGTGTTTTGGACACTGAGGGTGGAATTCTTCTTGTCTAGCTCCAGCCACTCAGAAGTAATGTGTGTCTGGTCTGAACTACTTATCTGGGCTCCTCTTCAGTTAGTGGAGAGAGAGAGAGAAAGAGAGGTGGCACGGATGACTCTCTGCAGATGCCTATCTTCCTCCACTAACTACAGAGGGAGCCTACTTGGCTCCCTGGCCTCTGAGATGGCTGAAGATACCTGAGATGGATCACACCCCTGCAGTCAGCTAGGTGATAAAGCACCCTGATACTGCTTTAAAGACTTGGCTTTAACAGATATTGGGAGCTGCTGAAATCTGCTCCTACCCCAACAGACTGCAGGGGAGGTACTCCAGTCTACTGGGAAACTCAGGGGAACACGCAATTAAATATATCCTCGGTGAAGGCTGGTAGCAGAAGCTATGTCCAAATTCAAATTTCCATCCTCAGTGCAGTGCCAAATGCTGATCTTCCCGAATTTCCATGTACTCCAGCTGCTTTGATTTAGCTCCAAACTCGAGCAGACACCGCCTTCCCCCACTTCGGGGGCTAAGAAATGGAGACAGAGTTCTAGTCAGGGGTGGAAAAGGAAAGAGTCGGTCTTCTGGTAGGAGGGGTGTTCACTTTCTCAAAGTTAGTGACATAAACAGAAGTGGTTGGCTTACGGGTGGATGCAAATGGAGACTAGTAAATATTCAGAAATGGGATGTGGAGAAGTGCTCACCATGTCTCTATGGGAACCCCCTATAATTTTGTCTGCAGTTTTTTTGCAAGGCTAGAAAGTTTGTTTTTCTGACTAACCTAATAAAACCCGGGTCTTCCAGGTATGTGAAGAAGTGTGGTTGTGCAGGTAGGTGTGGAAGGGCAAGGACTTCAGCAAGAAAAATAATACGGCATAGAGACACAGAGTGTCCTGTTATTTATTTTTTTATCTGATTTTCTTCAGACTTCAAAAAGTATACCCACTTCCATGGGGATTGTACACTGCATGTGCCATGTCTGAAATACGAAATTCCTTTAATTTTGGAAATATCAAAGTTAAAAAAAATAGTTTGGACATTAAAAAAAAATCCACTTTAAAAAAATGAGTTTTTTTCTTTTCTCTCATTGACATGCATAGTGGTTTTTAATCTTTCTTTTGATTTCTCTCAAAAATGCAAAAATTTTCTCAAAAAATGTGTCTGAGAAAAAGTTGAAAGTAATTTTAATAAAAGTCATGGAGTAAAGTTAAAAATAAATTTAATTACCACTTTTCTGAAATACAAGTAAACTCTGGAATAGCAATGCACGTGGGCATAATTTAGTCTAATTATTCAGTGTAAATTATTCATATTCATAAGCACTTCAAATCTCAGACTTTAGAAAGCCTCTTTCTGTGGCAAGATCTCATTTCCTCCCTCTGAGGATATTTGAATTTTGTCCTACATCCCTCCCACTTGCAGAGCTTCATAGCTCACCTAGTCTGGGCGTGTTCTCAGCTCAGGCTGCAGAAACCCTTGGTCATACTTCCAAAATTTTTGTGAGGACTGAAGGAGTCTTTATGTGCAGTGAGAGACTGTGCACAGTTTGGGCACATTTCAAGGGAAGCAAAGGCATTGAGCAGCTTCCTGAAGATCTAGATGACTCTTTAAGGATCATGGACACAGAACATGCAGCGTCTTTCTCATATCTCTTCCTTCCCCAGAGCCCTTTGCTTTTCTGTCCTGCTCTTCGGGATTTGGTTCGAATTTACTTTCCATGCTTCAGCACGGTCCATGCTCCTCTGGCTGTGCAGTCAGTGAGGTCTACCTCCAGCTTTTCTTCCTTCTTTTCCACCTATGGCCACCAGTGAAAGATGAGTGCTCATGGTGCTTTATATCATAGGATATCATAACATATTTCTGTCCCCAATAGAAGAAAGTGTGGAAGAAGCATGTGAAAAAAGATAAAAGTGTGATTTGGCAGATTTCTGAGGGGAATTTTTCCTGCTAGAAAAGGAGGGTGGAAATGCTGAGGAATTGGATGAAGGAGCTCTGTCTTTATAAGACTCTTGTTTAGACAGAGACTGTTTTTCCAGTTTATCGATCCAAGATGATTTTGTGATAATGAATTAAGTGATACTAGAAGCCTGAAGGGCCCAAGTAAATGCTGATTAACAACACCCCCTGACTGTGTATTGTATGAAAAACCTCTTGCAGTACAGAGAAAGAGTGTCCAGGACTTCTTATAATTTAAAGGAAAAGAATGCACAGAGCATATGAAGAAAAAAAAAAAATAATGCAGGTTGACAACTTTTAAACGATCATAGTAAAGGCTTTTACCTTGAGTGTAGGTTGCTGCCATTCTTGAGAGCAAAGGAACAGAACTTATGCTGTCAGGTGTCTGTCCCCTGCCCTGTTCAACTTTTCCTAATTAACAGGCTGAGATTGATTGTCCTTATTGACAAAGAAGAATTAAGTACATAGAGCTCTAACAATAAAGGAGAGCTGTTAACAGGCAGCCTCTGATGAGTGCACTATTTTTTATTGGCATTGGGCTGTAATGAAGACTGCAAGCATCTCTGCTATAACTCACTCCTTGCAAAGGCAATGAACTATCTTGGAGGGAAAACAAAGCAGTAAGACAGCAGAAAACAAAGAACCTGGTTAAATTAAGCAAACAAAAAAAGAAAAAGGGAACCTGCTGGCCAGCAGGGGATGAAAGGGTTGCACGTGGTTTCAGAAGTCCCCGGTGAAGACAAAGGTTTTATGTGAGACTGCTGTAGCACTTCTTGTAAGTGGCTTCAAATGGGAATGCGTGTGGCATCTCATGGGAACACTTCTGTGCAGAATTGATTTGGGTCTAAAAGATTCCCACAAGTTGTGGTAGGAAGCAGTAAAAGCAATAGCTTGTCACTTAAGAGGGCCTTTGTTTGCCAAATATTTTATGGAGAGTCCAAGACCTTCTGGCTGGTGTTACAACGAAGGAAAGGCTGAGAGGAGTAGGAGTGCTCAGCTTTCATGATTGTCACCCTTTCAGTTTAAATAAACTTGGATGTCACAGGTTTGGGAGTTGTTATCTGCTAACAATAGTTAATGATTTTAAACTTGCATGCAGCCCTCCGTGTTCTGAGACAAGATGTTTTAGTATGCACTATACTGCTAAATGAATTTACACAAGAGGGCTTAATTAACTGCGTAACACCTACTTGTTTTCCTTTGTCCAATTTTTATAAGTTAAAAAAAAAAAAAAAAGATTGGAGGCATGTGGGGCTTCGGGTTTTAGATATTTTCCCTTTCTCAAGAATGACTTCTGCATTGTTTTGTTTACCATATTTTTTTACTTAATCATGCTGTGGCCATCGACTTCGTTCATATTTAATGTGTTTTTTGGAAGATGTAAAGTGAAACTTGGGATCATTAAGTCTGAATTGCTGTTGAGATCTAGTGTGATTGCCAATTCCATCTTGACTTGGTATCAGTTTGCCTAGATTCTTTTTGCTCTTTCCACTGTATCCTACACCATTGCTTTTGTTTTCTGCCCTGGAAGAATTTTGTGTTGATAGAGGAGCAAGTTTCCAACCCTGCCTGATAAACTATTCTCCAGCTGGGATGTGTGATAAATTGGCGTTGCTTACAACAAACCAGTCGTATAGAAAGACTCCTTGGATTCAACTTTTTAAATGTTAATGAACGTATTTATTACTTGTGTTGCCTTATTTAATGATGAGAGATGAACATGTTGCATAGTCAAGGGGAGAAAAATGATACCCAGCAAATTATTTTCAGGGTTTTGACAGGCTGTAACTTCTTAATACAATTCATCCTCTTAGGCTGAGAGCAGGATAGGCAGAATAATTCACTGCCTGTCAAAAGATACATGGGAAACAGAAAAAAAAAATTAAAATCTTTGAGATGTGACAGTGATTTAGTTATTCTGCCTTTAACCTGTCAGAAATAAAATTTGACTAGGAGCCAGACTATCATAACATTTTTGGCACTCTGCTGTGGGTACATCAGTCTGAAGGAAAGACGCAAAAATCCTTGTAGGGTTAGAGCCAACAGTGGGATGTACACTCCCAGCTTCTACCGTAGGTGTTTAAATATGAAAGGTGAGTCCTTAAAAATGCTTTCTAATTCTAGTGATAGAAACTGCTTGGATGCCTTAACTTTCTTCCAGGAAGTCACGCTCTTATGGTACCTGAACTTCTGTCCCAAACATGACTAGAACACCACTAAACTTGACAATCCCAAGCTTCATTGAAAACCCAAGAAGTTTTCAGCTCTCTGCCAGAAGCTTCGTAATGGAGCACTGAGATTTTCTACAGAAAGCAGATGTGTGTGTGTGGGTTTTGTTGATTTTTTTTTTTTTCTTTTTTAAACTGAAGTTTAGTGGCATTACTCAATGTTTTATGCTAAAATAATTGAAATGGAAAAATTTCTTTCTCACCCCTCTACTTAGGTGTCAGAGCCAATGCAATTGCAAGGGCAAACTACAGATTTCCAGCAGGCTTTGATCTGGTGTTTCAGGCATCTGAGTCCAAAAGGATTTGGTGTTTTGTTTTGTTTTGCTTTTTCTTTTCTTTCTCCGGAACACAGTACGAGGAGTTTTCTGAGAGTAGAACAGAAGCTAATGTGCCCTTGCCAATAGTATCTTTCTTCACAGGAAAAAACAGAGCCGGCCTCAGCTCTGAGTGCGTAACAGTGAGGAGAGCCTTGTTCCTTTTGCCATCCTCTGCCTTGCACCCAAATATTAAAAATGCTGAACAAAAATTCAAAAACTAGACAGCGTATGTGAAAATAATTAATTCCAAGAAGTCTAAGGATTTTGTGCTTTTCAGTGCTCGGTCTGTTCTCTGCCCCCTCTCCTAGTTGCAGCATAACTTTCCTTCTCCTGGATGCAACTGAATAGCAATTCTTCCTAGCAATCTCAGTTGCTGATGCACTATTTATTCTTTCAGCAGACAGCTGCTGAACTGCCCCTGCTCTCTGTGCTGTCTTTTGAGGTCAAGTTGTTTTTTTTTTTTTTTTTGATTCTCCAGGGTTTCTGCAATTACCATTCCTCCCCCATCAAGGTTTTTTTTAGTGCTGCACTTGAGCAAGTATGGCTATGTACATGCCTGGTACCAAGCAGGGAGGGGAAAACATCTTCTGCTATCCACTGCTCTTTGTAGTTGACACGCACGTGTAAAATCTCTTATCAGTAGTACTTGCACAGTATCTGCTACTATGACGTCTTTTTGACTGTGAACCTGATTCTAACACAGTGAGCACTTTTATAAAGTAGCTAAATGGGAATAGGACCCATAAAAGTTGACACCTGGTGGAAACCAATCCAGGCAGGCATTTTCTGTCCCCATGGTGTTGTTACATTCCTTGTGGTCAGCAGTAACAGCTCTGCAACCTGAAGTATGGGCTGCGGGGTTTTATGCTGTGTTCAAATAGGCATTGCTTGAAGCTTTAGTGTTTATGGTGTTTGGAGGACACATTCTCACTTTCTGAGTATTCAGTACAGCAGAGGTAACAGCAAGTAATTATATAAAATGAGGAGTAAGTTCCAGGTTAATCTGAGGGCTGAGGGGAATGGAGGGAGAAGAAACATGCTTATACATCAGCAGAAATATTATGAGCCTTAGTCAACCTGTGTAGCACATTTGCTGTTGTTCCTGAGGCTGATTTTGCAGTATTTCTCTGAGTCAGGCAAGAGGCTAACAATATAACGCCAAAAAGTACTTCTTGCAGTTTTCATAATGAGTGCCTGTGTTTCTATTTCTAAACATCTTGTCTGGCTGCCTGTCACTGCTGTCAGTTTCTGGGAAATCCTTTATCTCAGGCTTTCTTCAAACTTACGGAAAGAGAAGGTGGCAAAGTTCCCAAAGTAGACTTGGGTGTTGCTTGCTTGTTCCTAGATACCACTCTTCAGACTTTCCAGAGTAGCCCAGTATGCTCTTGTTACAATATTTTTTTTTTTTCTCCCTGTCCGATTTTGCATGTAAGGCAATGAGTTTCAAACAGGGAGGATGTTCACTTCTCAGGATGTGACAAGGTTTAGTGGAGGGGAGTGCAGTCATGCTTAGGGAATAATTTTTTCCTTCATGATGTAGTGGTTGCAAAACGATGTGTAAAGCACATGGTGCTCCAAGGGGAACAAGCACGGCTCAGATGCACTGGGAACCTCGACCTGCTTCAGCAAAGGAAGGTACCAGTTTGCCCATCAAAACCCAGAGGTATCCAGATAGTACAGATAAAACCCTGCAATTTCCAGCTCCCTACTAATTCCTTCATTTTGAACTTTATATTTTTTCTAAATACTTATGTTTGTTGAAGTGAGGTAGCACACATAAAATGTGTCCTGGAAGTGGGCAGATGAAAGCAAAGGCAAAAAAAATAATTCATGATTTTTAGTGTACAGGATTTGTACAGTATTTGTGCTCTTGCAAGCAAAGTAAACCAGTCATACTGGAAGAAGGAGATTTAAGTCAGTATCACAAAAATAATTTCTAAAATCTCATTGGAAATTCATATCAACTTTTATCAGATGGAAGATTTTTCTGCTAGGAGTGACACTTGCCCACAGAAGGAAAATTAAAATAAAATGTAGCATACCACACATGCCCAGTCAGAATAACATGAAACATTTGTATCTAGAATGCCAACAAGCATATTTGTCATTCAATTACAGAATAAATAACAATTTAATATTACTAATGAAAAAATATTTCAGCACACAATCTCTGGGTCTTGTATAATATCAAAATGTATTAAAATCTGTTTCCCTGCTTCCCCAATGCTGAACAGTAATTTGGATAAAATTTAGTCTTCTATAATAGCTTGCAAAATTACCACTTCAATAAATCAGAATCAATATGTTGAAAATGTGTAGGAGTGTGACAATGTGTCTTCAACAGCCAGAACACCAGAATGAGGACGTGTCAGCCCTATGAAATATTATCAAGATGTTTCTCTCCAGTCTGTTGACAGAAATTAAATCGAGGGTTTTTTTGACAGCTCAGAGTTCCAGTATTTCAGTGCAGAAAGGAAATAAATTAAAAGAAACAGGACGGAAATTTTCAAACATGGAAGCTGATGATTGTGCTCTTAGTTTTGGGTTTCAGTTCCAAAATCTAAATGGCCTTGTATAAGACAGCGCTGAACATCACCACCTCATAGTCCAGTAAGAAAGTCTTAACAGCACTGGCTTTGAAACCCTGGCCCCAGAGAAAAAGTTTGTTCCAGCCCTTTTAAACTTGATTTCACTTAGACTTGATGTCTCCTCCTTTTATCTGAATTAAACAATGCTGAACTTAAAAGGTGACAAATATTAAAATGGATGTGGTTTTCTGTGATAAAGTTGAGATAACTTTGTTTGTAAAAATGGAATCTGAGAGCTAGGTTAAGTGGTACAAAAATGAGAAACTAATTGTCTCCACTGCATAATTTTATCACCTGTTGGTAGAACAATGTCAAAACAGCAGACTGCTGTCTTTGGAGATTGCTGCATGCTATCTCTAAATTTTGAAAAACAGAGTTGTTTTTCGTGTAATCCTGCCTGACCCATGATTTCCTGGTTTAATTAGGTTCATTTCAGTGGTGTTAACTCAGGGATGGATTGAGTCCTGCATTTGTAGCTTACGGTTTTGGTATTGAAGAGCCAAGTACTGGCAAACTTTACAGTAACATCTTGCATAATGGCTTGGAGGCCAAGTGGAAAATTTAGTCTAAATAGATTGTTTTGCCATATT